>JANCRA010000479.1:0-35830 GCA_024362935.1 Setophaga petechia
CCTCAAGGGCCAAAACATTGATGGATTCCCTAAAAACACCCTAAAACTCCCTAAATGTGCAAAAACAAAACTCAGAACTGCCTGAAATCACCCTAAAACTGCCTTACAACATCCTCAAACTGCCTAAAAACACCCCAAAACTGCCTAAAAACACTAAAAACCATCCCAAGACTGCCTAAAACCACAAAAAACACCCGAAACCTGCCTCAAAACACCCTAAAAACTGCCACAAAACATCTTAAAGCCCCCTCAGCCTGAAACTGACTTAAAAATGCCCTAAAACTGCCTGAAATCGCCCTAAAACTGCCTCAAAACACCCAAAACTTCCTAAAAACACCCTGAAACTGTCTTAAAACAACCTAAACCGCCAGAAAAAACCCTAAAACTGCCTCCAAACAAAAACGTCCTAAAAACTCCCCAAAACTGCCCTAAACCCACTAAAAACATCCTGGAAATGCCTAAAAATACCCCAAAACTACCTAAAAACACCCTAAAACAACTGCCTCAAAACACCCTGAAACTGCCTTAAAACAACATAAAGCCACCTGAAAAAACCCTAAAACTGGCTCAAAACACCCTGAAACTTCCTCAAACATCCTTAAACCACCTCAAAACATCCTAAAATTGCCAAAAAACACCAGAAAAGGGGGAAAAATGCATCATTCAGGCAACAACCATAATTTAATAGTTGAGTCATTTATGGGATTTTTTTTTTTTTTAATTTACAAAGTGAGGATTTCAGGTCTTTGATGTGTCAGAAGATGCACCCAGCACAGCCCCTGTGAATCTGTGGGGTTTATTCCAGGCTGGGAAGGTGCAGCCACCAGATAATTATGGGACAAAACCAGTTCCTGCACTAAGCTGGGCCTAACCAAACTAAGCTGGCTCGGAAATGCTTGGCCCAAAGTTGAAAATTCAGGAAAAGCTTTAAAATAAAGTAAGAAAAATAGAATTATTGACCATGGTGGTGGTGCTGGGGATGGGTTGGACTTGACTTTGGAGGGGTTTTCCAACCTCAAGGACTGGAAATTCCAACCTGAAGGAGATGGTTGGACTTGACCTTGGAGAAATTTTTCAACCTTTAAGGTTGGAAATTCTGACCTGGAGAAGATGGTTGGACTTGACCTTGAAGGGCTTTTCCAGCCTTAGAGATTGGAAATTCCAACCTGAAGGAGGAGATGGTTGGACTTGTCCTTGAAGGGCTTTTCCAGCCTTAAAGATTGGAAATTCTAACATGGAAGAGATGATTGAAGTTGATCTTGGAGAGCTTTTCCAATCTGGACAAGGAAAAGGTTGGACTTGACCTTGAAGGGCTTTTCCAGCCTTTAAGCCTGGAAATTTCAACCTGGAGAAGATGGTTGGGCTTGATCTCAGAGAGCTTTTCCAATCCGGACAAGGAAAAGTTGGACATGACCTTGAGGGCTTTTCCAGCTTTTAAGGTTGGAAATTCTAACCTGGAAAAGATGGTTGGACTTGACCTTGAAGGGCTTTTCCAACATTTAAGCTGGAAATTCCAACCTGGAGAAGGAGATGGGTTGGACTTGGATCTTGGAGAACTTTTCAAAGGTTGGACCTGACCTGGAAGGGCTTTTCCAGTCTTAAAGATTGGAAATTCTAACCTGGAGAAGATGATTTGACTTGACCTTGTTAAGGGCTTTTCCAACATTTAAGCGGGAAATTCCAGCCTGGAGAAGGAAATGGTTGGCCTTGACCTTGGAGGGATTTTCCAACCTCAAGGACTGGAAATTCCAACCTGAAGGAGATGGTTGGACTTGACCTTGGAGAACTTTTTCAACCTTTAAGTCTGGAAATTCTGACCTGGAGAAGATGGTTGGACTTGATCTCAGAGAGCTTTTATACTCTGGACAAGGAAAAAGTTGGACTTGACCTTGGAGGGCTTTTCCAGCCTTAAAGATTAGAAATTCCAACTTGGAGAAGATTACTTAAGTTGATCTTGGAGAGCTTTTCCAACCTTTAAGCTGGAAATTTCAATCTGAAGGAGGAGATGGTTGGACTAGAACTTGGAAGGCTTTTCCAGCCTTTAAGCCTGGAAATTTCAACCTGGAGAAGATGATTGGGCTTGATCTCAGAGAGCTTTTCCAGTCTGGACAAGGAAAAGGTTGGACTTGACCTTGCAGGGCTTTTCCAGCCTTAAATATTAGAAATTCCAACTTGGAGAAGATGGCATAAGTTTATCTTGGAGAGCTTTTCCTACCTTTAAGCTGGAAATTTCAACCTGAAGGAGGAGATGGTTGGACTTGACCTTGGAGGACCTTTTCAACCTTTAAGCCTGGAAATTCCAACCTGGAGAAGATGATTGAATTTGATCTTGGAGAGCTTTTCCAATCTGGACAAGGAAATGGTTGGACTTGACCTTGGAGGGCTTTTCCAGCCTTAAAGATTGGAAATTCCAACTTGGAGAAGATTACTTAAGTTGATCTTGGAGAGCTTTTCCAACCTTTAAGTCTGGAAATTCTGACCTGGAGAAGATGGTTGGACTTGATCTCAGAGAGCTTTTCCAGTCTGGACAAGGAAAAGGTTGGACTTGACCTCAAAGGGCTTTTCCAGCCTTAGAGATGAGAAATTCCAACCTGGAGAAGATGATTGATGTTGATCTTGGAGACCTTCACCAATCTGGACAAAGAAATGGTTGGACTTGATCTAGGAGTGCTTTTCCAGCCTTAAAGGTTGGAAATTCCAACCTGAAGGAGATGGTTGGACTTGACCTTGGAGAACTTTTTCAACCTTTAAGTCTGGAAATTCTGACCTGGAGAAGATGGTTGGACTTGATCTCAGAGAGCTTTTCTAATCTGGACAAGGAAGAAGTTGGACTTGACCTTGGAGGACTTTTCCAACCTAAAGATTAGAAATTCCAACTGAAGGAGATGGTTGGACTTGACCTTGGAGGACCTTTTCAACCTTTAAGCCTGGAAATTCCAACTGGAGAAGATGGTTGGACTTGATCTCAGAGAGCTTTTACACTCTGGACAAGGAAATGGTTGGACTTGACCTTGGAGGGCTTTTCCAGCCTTAAAGATTGGAAATTCCAACTTGGAGAAGATTACTTAAGTTGATCTTGGAGAGCTTTTCCAACCTTTAAGCTGGAAATTTCAGCCTGAAGGAGGAGATGGTTGGACTAGAACTTGGAAGGCTTTTCCAGCCTTTAAGCCTGGAAATTTCAACCTGGAGAAGATGGTTGGGCTTGATCTCAGAGAGCTTCACCAATCTGGACAAAGAAATGGTTGGACTTGATCTTGGAGTGCTTTTCCAGCCTTAAAGGTTGGAAATTCCAACCTGGAGAAGATGGTTGGACTTGATCTTAGAGAGCTTTTCCAGTCTGAACAAGGAAAAGGTTGGACTTGACCTCAAAGGGCTTTTCCAGCCTTAGAGATCAGAAATTCCAACCTGGAGAAGATGATTGATGTTGATCTTGGAGACCTTCACCAATCTGGACAAAGAAATGGTTGGACTTGATCTAGGAGTGCTTTTCCAGCCTTAAAGGTTGGAAATTCCAACCTGAAGGAGGAGATGGTTGGACTTGTCCTTGAAGGGCTTTTCCAGCCTTAAAGATTGGAAATTCTCACCTGGAAGAGATGATTGAAGTTGATCTTGGAGAGCTTTTCCAATCTGGACAAGGAAAATGTTGGACTTGACCTTGAAGGGTTTTTCCAGCCTTTAAGCCTGGAAATTTCAACCTGGAGAAGATGGTTGGGCTTGATCTCAGAGAGCTTTTCCAGTCTGGACAAGGAAAAGGTTGGACTTGACCTCAAAGGGCTTTCCCAGCCTTAGAGATCAGAAATTCCGACCTGGAGAAGATGATTGATGTTGATCTTTGAGAGATTTTCCAATCTGGACAAGGAAATGGTTGGACTTGACTTTGGAGAGCTTTTCCAGCCTTAGAGATTGGAAATTCCAACCTGAAGAAGGAGATGGTTGGAATTGTCCTTGGAGGCTTTTCCAACCTCAAGGACTGGAAATTCCAACCTGAAGGAGGAGATGGTTGGACTTGACCTTGAGCCTTAAAGATTGGAAATTCAACCTGGAGAAGATGATTGAGATTGATCTTGGAGAGCTTTTCCAATCTGGACTAGGAAAAGGTTGGGCTTGACCTTGACGGGCATTTTCAGCCTCAAGGACTGGAAATTCTAACCAGAAGGAGGAAATGGTTGGATTTGACCTTGGAGAGATTTTCCAACCTTTAAGCCTGGAAATTCCAGCTTGAAGGAGACGGTTGGACTTGATCTTGGAGAGCTTTGCCAAACTTTTAGCCTGGAAATTCCAACCTGGAGAAGATGATTGAATGTAATCTCGGAGAGCTTTTCCTACCAGAAGAATTGGAAATTCCAGCATTAAGGATTTGGAATTGTGAGAAGGGGGAAGTGACAGGGCAGGGACAGCAGAGTGGGACAGCAGGGTGTGGCACCAGCTCCCCTCCCTCACCTGCCCTGGCTCTCCACACTCCAGGAACCCTCGGAGCCTCCTGGAATTCCTCCTCCCTGCCTGGAATCCCCCCATGGCACGAAGGAATCCTTTGAAATCCAGAGCAAAGAGGAGCTGGGGGGGCTCAAGCCCTGCATCCTCCTCCCAATCTGCTGTTCCTGGCAGCCCAGGCCGGGTTTATCCCAAATGAAAATATCCCAGAGCCCGTCCCTGCTGCCCGGCTGAAGCCCACCCCACCCGCGCTGCTCCAGGAGAATTCCTGCACGCCTCCTTCAGTGCAGGAAGCTCTGGAGTGGATTCACTGCAGTGCAAGATCCTCATCTCAAGGAGGTGAATCACGGCCTGGAACGGGGATTTTTCACTCTGCTGGCTGCAAAGGGAGAGGGGTGAATTCCCAGCTGGAGAGGGAGGAATTCCAGAATCACAGAATTCACAGAATTCCCAGAATCTCTGGGTTGGAAGAGACCTTCAAAATCATCGAATCCAACCCATCCCCAGCACCTCAACTCAACCCTGGCACCCAGTGCCACATCCAGGCTTTGTTAAACACCCCCAGGGATGGGGACTGCACCACCTCCCCGGGCAGAACATTCCAGAACTTTATCACCCTTTCTGTGAAAATCCTTTCCCTGATATCCACCCTGTATTTCCCCTGGGGCAGCTCGAGGCTGTGTGCTCTGGTTGTGTCAGTGCCTGCAGACAGAGCCCAGCCCCAGCTGAGAGGGATCCCTGTGTTTGTAACAGGGTCTGAGGGCATGAGGAATTATTTCACACCTCTGGAAGGGTCACCTGGCCACCCTCACCTCCAGGAATGTGGTTTTATTTTTATTATTTATAAATAAATAAATATATATACATATATAAAAATAAATATATATATAAAATAAATAATACATATTTACACATAATATAAATATATAAAATAAATTTTTATAATTTATAGATAAATAATTGATATATAAATTATAAAAGTATACATAAAATAAACATATATAAAATTATGCACATTCTGGTTGTGTATCATTCACTAAGGAATGCCACAGCAAAAAAAAACCCAAAAAAATCCCAAACATTTTAGACAAGGAAACACATCAAAAATCCCTTCCAAACACAATTTGATAACTTAGAAATTTAGGAGATAGAAGCTTCAGGCCACACACAAAAATAAATTCAAATAAACACATTGAAGGGGAGGTATCAAGACCCCCTCATGCTCTGAGCCAAGGCATTGCAGCAAACCCTAAACTGGCAGGAAATCCTAAACCCAGCACTGGGCTTGGTTTTAGGATTCAGAGCAGAGCCAAGCTCGGAGTGACCAGAGTGGCTGTGGCAGCAGCCCAGGAGGGGCAGCAGGGGCAGCCAGGACAGGGCTCCTGCAGCCCCTGAGTGTCACCGGTGTCCCCCTGACCCCAAAGGTGCTGCCACAGAGAACCTGGGGCTCCCTGAGCAGCCAGAACGGCCTGGCATGGCCAAGGAACAACACCAACAGCTTCCCACGGCTGGAGTGCCTCCAGGGGAAGTTTAGCTTGAGTTTAAGCTTAGGTTTAAGCTTAAGTAGTCATGTAGGATCTGCCCCACCTGCTGCCCTGTGCTGGTGTTTGAGGGTCCCAGGATGAGGGAAGAGATGAGAATCTTGACTCCATGTTTCAGAAGGCTGATTAATTATTTTATGATATATATTATATGAAAAGAAAGTGATATATTAAAACTATACTAAAAGAATAAAGGATTTCATCAGAAGACTAGAATGGAATGAAATGGAATGATAATAAAATCTTGTGACTGACCAGAGATTCCGAGCCAGCTGACTGTGATTGGCCATTAATTAAAAACAACCACAAGAGACCAATCCCAGATGCACCTGTTGCATTCCACAGCAGCAGATAATCAATGTTTACATTTCATTTCTGAGGCCTCTCAGCTTCTCAGGAGAAAAGATCCTAGCAAAAGGATTTTTCATGAAATGTGTCTGTGACACTGCCCCCAGAACAGCCCGAGCACTGGGCAGGACATTCCTGATGGGACCAGATCTGCCTGATGTCCTCCCAAACTGAGCTTGGACAATTTGAAAGTGAAGAGTCCTCAAAGAAGATCCCAGCTCTCCCAACCCCACTGCTGATCAAAGTTTTCTGTCTGGTTATCCTGCAAACAACACAACCTTGAATCTCACTAGGGGCTAAAGGAGTTCTCACAACCCCCAGCACAGCCCCCAGTAAACCTCCTCAGCATGAGAAGAGAGTTTTCTCTGATTGTTTTGTGTGCACTCAGGGCTGCTGAAGCTGCTGGAAGAATCTGAATTTGCCATTTGGGGTTGATTCCTGAGAAACAGAACGTGGCAACATCCTAGGAAATGGGGATGGAGATTTCTGGGAACCCTGGGAATGGCACTGAGAGTGCAGAAAAATGAAGCACAGCCTCCAGTGTGGGATCCCCTGGACTCCAGCACACACCAGTCCACACCAGTTTGTTGGAATCCAGTCTGTGGCCCACTGGGATTTTAGGATTGAAATTCTAATCTGGTGCCTCTGTCCCACCCATGGCAGCCAAGAGCTCCAGGAGAATGACCCAAAAATTCCATCCTTGGTGCCTTGGCTTGGAAGATGTGTCTGTGTTTTATTCTGTGCCCCCTGTCAGAGCTGGGGCAGCTCTCTGCTGTTCTTGGGGCAGTTTTCTTGATCTCTGCCACAGCCAATCCTCCCTGCAGGAGATCTCTGCTGTCCATGGCCACTGAGTGTCCCTGCAGGGCTGATCCAATTCCAGCATCCCATGGGGAGATGCTGTGCCCAGGGCAGGAGCCAAGCATTCCTACCTGGATCCAAGCTGAGCCTGGCCCAGCACAGCAGCCTTTGCCCCCTGCATTGCCAGAGGAGCAGCTTTCTGCTGCCCTGCATGGCCAGAGGGAGCCCAGGCCCATCTGCAGCAGCCCTGGAGCTGCAGAGGAAAACTCCCCCCTTGTGCAGGATCCCTGCTCCAGCAGAACCACAGCTGGCACTGCAGGAGGGCTGAGCCCCCCTGGCATGGGGCTGTGCCACCCCCTGACCCACAGCGTGCCAGGGCCTGCTCGCACTCTGCCAGGGTTTGTTTGTGCTATTGAATTTGTAGTTTTAATTTCCTAATAAAGAACTGTTATTCCTGCTCCCATATCTTTGCCTGAGAGCCCCTTAATTTCAAATTTATAGCATTTTGGAGGGAGGCTCATTTACATTTTCCATTTCAGGGGAGGCTCCTGCCTTCCTCAGCACACACCTGGCTGTTCAAACCAAGACACTTGGTCACCCCTCCAGGAGATCCCAACCCAAAACCTCCTCCCCAAAGCTGGATTGTGCCACCAGCCTGGAAGTTCTGAGCTTCCTCCCCTGACTCTGCTCAGATGTTTCAAAGACTTGCTTGGAATTTTTTTTTTCCTTTTAGATATATATATATATATATATTATTTCACACTTTCAACTCAGCACAGAAAGCTCCTCAAATTTTCCTTCCCAGGCTGAAATGTCTGTAATTACAGGCTGCAGTCAGGCAGTGGCTGCTGGAGCTCCCTGCCCTGCCAGCAGAGCAGGTCAATTATGAGCTCTGAACCCACATTACCAGGAGGGGAAGCTGGGTTGAATTCTGCTCAATTAGTGCTGGAACTGTCTTGGAAGAGAAAGGTGAATGGAGCTAATGGAGCTCTGCAGAGACCTCCCCACCAGCGCTGCAGAGGCTGGAATTTAATTTCTGATATGGCCACACTTAATGATGTTTTGGCACCCAGTGCACTCCCAACCTGCAGGGTGAGGTTCCTCAGGTTCCTCTCTTGTCCCTCCTCACCTGCAGCTCAGGAGTTGATTTCAGAGCCATGGGGAGGGTGCTGGGGCACAGAGGGAACTTTCAGGGTGTTCTTCCCCCTTTCCTGGGCTGAGGCTCAGGACAGAGAATGCAATTATGGAAGGGATCATTGGGCTGCTGCCATTCCCAGAATGAGGATCATTCCTCAGGTGCTCTCAGGTGGCTCTCCAACACCCCAGAAACCTGGAACCCCCTGAGCCAGGGGTTTCTTTAGGAATCCTTTACCACTGCTCTCCTTCTGAGAATGGGTTTTTGGAAGCAGCAAAAACACCGAGGGGAAGATTTGAAAGAGATTGAAAATTTCATTTTCTCCAGGTGGTGAAGGTGTGAATCTCACTCAAAAACCACGTGGGTGGGAGGGCAGAGCCAGGCACTCCAGGTGTGCAGCTCGGGGTATTCAAGGATTCCACAATCCCAGGAGTGCAACCAGGGGGAATTGCCCTGTCCGGGTTTGTCCCCCAGGATGGCAGAACCCAGCAGGGAGCAGCAGCACAGCCTGGGGCAGAGGAGAGGGCTCAAGGGAGAGCTGAGAGCCCTTGCAGGGCCTGAAGAGGCTCCAGGAGAGCTGCAGAGGGACTGGGGACAAGGATGGAGGGACAGGAGGCAGGGAATGGCTGCCAGTGGCAGAGGGCAGGGCTGGATGGGATCTTGGCAATTGGGAATTGTTCCCTGGCAGGGTGGGCAGGGGCTGGGCTGGAATTGCCAGAGCAGCTGTGGCTGCCCCTGGAGCCCTGGCAGTGCCCAAGGCCAGGCTGGACATTGGGGCTGGCAGCCCCTGGCACAGTGGGAGCTGGCCCTGGGCTGCAATCAGCTGCCATTGAAGATCCCTTCCCACCCAAACCACTCTGGCATTCACATTCCTCAATCCAGGATGGAAACCAGCACCAAAAGCCATTGCAGCAAATGGAGAAAGGAAAGGAAAGAATGATTGCCTGGCTGCTTGCAGGTGCCCCCAGTGCCATTTCCCACAGGGGGTTTGTAGCCTGGCAAGGCCTGGTTAGAGAGGTTTGGGCTCTGCCAGGGTGCCCAGAGCAGCTGTGGCTGCCCCTGGAGCCCTGGCAGTGCCCAAGGCCAGGCTGGAGCCCCTGGCACAGTGGGAGGTGGCCCTGGATGGGATTTAGGATCCACCCAACCCCTGGTGTCAATCAGCGCCTCTGTCACCATGGGAGGGACCCCAGGAGCCACGGCCAGGTCACGGCGCCTCCCGGGTGCCACAGGGAGAGAGAAAAGGAATCCAGGAGCAGAACTGGCCCTGCCCAGCCAGTGCCTCACCAGGCTCACCCCATTTTCCTCCCCCTGCATTTCCTGGGGTGACCCCAGCCCAGAGCAGACACTGGGATGCTCCGAGGTTGCTGTGGTCGGTTTTGTTGCCTGCTCCTCCTCCAGCTGTCCTCAGCGCTGTCAGGAGCAGCCCCAGCCCCAGGGGCAGCCCCCAGCCCCAGGCTGGGCTGTTTGCAGACAAAACCCGCTCCAAAAACCCCCCCAGGCTGCAGGAATTGACACCTTGGGGGTTTTTTCATGCTGAACCGTGACCTGAAATGGCCCAGAAATGCCTCAGCTGAGCCGGGGTTTATCTGAGCTGCTCCTCAATCCCCCCCTCCCTGGATCTCGGCTCTGCCAACACCTCCCTGGGCACAGAACAGGTGCGAATCAGAGCAGAATCGCCGGCAGAGAAGGAAAATACAAAAAAAAAAAATCAAAAATCAGCCTTGCCAGGCAAGGCAGGGTTCGACTTGCACATGTAGGGCTGTTCCTGAAGCAGCCAGGCTGGTTCATCCCTCTCCCAGAACACAGCCGTGTCTCGTTTTATTAATAAAAGACGTGGCTGTCTCTCTTTTTTTTTTCTTCTTTTTTTTTTTTTTTGAAAACATTATTAAACTCCACGGCGAGATTTTCATTGGCAATGAATTCCAGGGCTTAATTATGCACTGTGTTAACAGGCTGGGTGTTTTTACATGTCTGAGAGAGGCCACGTGCTCCCACACTCTCTGAGCAGATTAAATAACCAGACAAACGTATCCTTTGCACCTTTTTATGGGATTGATGGAATTTTGGTGGGTTGGACACCATGAGGATGTTCAGAGGGACCTTCAGATCCCTGGATTTGGAGCCTCTCTGGGCTAGCAAACCCCTGGGGTTTGGAATTTGGTGATTTTTAAGGATTTGGTGATTTTTAAGGATTTCTAACCAGTGGGAGGTTGGGATGAGATGGTTTTAAGGTCCCTCTGACCCAAACCATCCTGTGATTCTATAACTCATAAATAACTGGAGATAAGGAAATGCTGCTCTGATTTATAGAAATCTCTCACATCCGTCTCAATAAATGCCAAGATTTGTTGTTCCCCACTCACTCCACCAATGCTTCCTGCAGAGTTTACCAGGGAAAAACTGATTTTCTGCACTGTTTATCCAGAAAAACCCTTCCCTGTGGCTGCAGGGCCAGCCCAGCCAGCAGGTGACAAATGTCCCTGATCCCAGAGGCCACCAGAGCTCCCAGCCACACTGCCCCAGGGTGTGAGCAGGGTTCACACCTGGGCAGGGGCTCTGCCCTCCCAAAGGACCCCCCAGGACAGGTTTTGTGTCTTTTTCAGCCTCACCCCTGAGTTGTGACACCCAGATTTTCTCATTGAGCTGTGGCTGCCCCTGGAGCCCTGGCAGTGCCCAAGGCCAGGCTGGACATTGGGGCTGGCAGCCCCTGGCACAGTGGGAGCTGGCCCTGGGCTGCAATCAGCTGCCATTGAAGATCCCTTCCCACCCAAAGCACTCTGGCATTCACATTCCTCAATCCAGGATGGAAACCAGCACCAAAAGCCATTGCAGCAAATGGAGAAAGGAAAGGAAAGAATGATTGCCTGGCTGCTTGCAGGTGCCCCCAGTGCCATTTCCCACAGGGGGTTTGTAGCCTGGCAAGGCCTGGTTAGAGAGGTTTGGGCTGTGCCAGGGTGCCCAGAGCAGCTGTGGCTGCCCCTGGAGCCCTGGCAGTGCCCAAGGCCAGGCTGGAACCCCTGGGACAGTGGGAGGTGTCCCTGCCATGGCAGGGGTGGCACAGGAGGGGATTTCAGGGTCCCTCCCAACCCAAATCATTCTAGGATTCCCCATCCCACAACACGACAGACAGATCCAGCAGTGATGAATCACAGAACCACAGAATGAATTAGGTTGGAAAAGACCTCCAAGATCATCAAAGCTGTGCCTGATCTTGTCCCCTGCCCAGAGCTCTGAGTGCCACCTCCAGGAATTCCTGGGACCCCTCCAGGGACGGGCACTGCAAAGCTCCCTGGGCAGTGCCTACCAAGCCCTGAGCACCCTGTCCATGCAGAAATTTTCCCCCAGTATGCAAAAATGGGATTTTAAGGATGTTCAGGGCTCCTTTTCTGTTGGTGTGAGGGGTTTGGAGCTGTGGGGGAACAGGAAATGTTCCCTGCCAGAAGGGGCTGGGGCAGGGACACCTCTGCTGCTGGGGCTGCATTGGATGGATATTCCCTTGTGGGAAAAGCCTTTGGGATTCTGGTGCTTAGGATGGCAGAGATGAGGTGGGAAAAGAGCTCCAAGGACATCGAGTCCCAGCTGATCCCACCTTGTCCCCAGCCCAGAGCTCTGAGTGCCACCTCCAGGAATTGCTGGGACCCCTCCAGGGCTGGGCACTGCAAAGCTCCCTGGGCAGCCCCTGCCAAGGCCTGAGCCCCCTTTCCATGGGGAAATTGCTGCTGTGCCCACCCTGAGCCTGCCCTGGCCCAGCCTGAGGCCGTTCCCTCTGCTCCTGTCCCTGTTCCCTGGAGCACAGCCCGACCCCCCCGGCTGTGCCCTCCTGGCAGGAGCTGTGCAGAGCCACAAGGGCCCCCTGAGCCTCCTTTGCTCCAGGCTCAGCCCCTGCCCAGCTCCCTCAGCCCCTCCTGGGGCTCCAGACCCTTCCCAGCTCCATTCCCTGCCCTGGACACTCTCCAGCCCCTCCATGCCCTTCCATGAACATTGAATTTGTCACAGATTTCAGATTCTCTGTTGACTCCACCTGCACATCCCTGGCTCCACAGGATTCTCCTGCTTTCAGTATTCCCAATGCAGAGCGTGGATTTTTATTTTCTGTACCCAGAACAAACCTGAAAATGAACCTGCCCCACCTGACTGCTGGAAAATGCTGTTTATTCCACTCCATAATTTTGCTTCTGTGGTATAATGATAATGATGATAATAATAAGAAGAGAAGAAACAAGAAAACAACCAGGAAAAATTAAAGCCATTTTGTTTATCTGCATCAACATGAAATGGCAAATGAGGTTGTTAAAACTGTGGAGTTTAAAAGTTGCAGCATCTTCCAGGATTAAATCAGAACTGGTCACATGGGTTTGAATAAAAAAAAATTTTAAATCTCCCTGGCTGCTTGGCTGGGAGAAGCTGATTTTTGTTCCTATAAACAACAGTAGCGTGGAGAATAAACAAATAATATTCTAATTGCTTCTATGGCTGCAGAACAGAGCACAGGGCTGGATTATAACTGAAAACAGCAACGAGTTCTGGAGATAAATCTTGGTAAAAGTAAAATGTTTCAAGAGCTGAGTGCTCCCTGTTACTAACGTTGACATCACATCCTTTTCCTGATTTTTCCCTCATTTTCCCTGGGTGATGCCCGTGTTGCTTTAACACCTTCAGGCAAACCCACCCCCTGAAATTTCTCTTCACAACGTGGCTCACATTTCCTGAGGATGCCCCACTGCTCACAGGGAATTTTAACAGCTCTGCTGCTCCTTTTCTTCAAGACCCAAATACTGAAATGTATTTCAAATCCCTGTGCCAGTCCTGGGCCTCCACGAGCCTAAATTCCCCCAGACTGTGATTGCCCATCTGGGGCTGGGTTTGGAATCCCTGGATTTGAAGCTTCTCTGAAATATCAAACCCCTGGGGTTTGAAATTTGGTGATTTTTAAGGTTTTCCAAGCCTCTCTGAGATATCAAACCCAAGTTTGGAATTTGGTGATTTTTAAGGTTTTCCAAACCTCGCTGAGATATTAAATCCCTGAGGTTTGGAATTTGGTGATTTTTAAGGTTTTCCAAACCTCTCTGGTCTATCAAACCCTTGGGGTTTGGAATTTGATGGTTTTTAAGGTTTTCTAAACCACTCTGAGATATCAAACCCCTGGGGTTTAGAATTTGGTGATTTTTAAGGTTTTCCAAAACTCTCTGAGCTATCAAACCCCTGGGGTTTAGAATTTGGTGGTTTTTAAGGTTTCCCAAGTCTCTCGGGCTATCAAAATCCCTGAGGTTTGCAATTTGATGATTTTTAAGGTTTTCCAAACTTCTCTGGGCTTTCAAACCCTTGGGGTTTGGAATTTGGTGATTTTTAAGGTTTTTCAAACCTCTCTGGTCCATCAGACCCCTGGGGTTTGGAATTTGGTGTTCTTTAAGGATTTCCAGCCAGTGGGAGGTTGGAATGAGATGGTTTTTAATCACAAACCATCCTGTGATTCTATAACTCACCAATATACAGAGATAAGGAATTTTAATTCTTTTTTTTTTCCAAAATTCTCAAAGAATAATAGAGCCCTTGACCAAACCATGGGCAGACAGAGCATTGCCGTGTCCATGTGCACCTGGAAACACTTTGCAGAGCAGCCTGGAAAAAATTCCAAGAGAGGAACAAGATATCCCAAAACACAAAGTGTTCCTGAGCAGGCTGGGGAGAAAGGGCTGATGTTGGTTTTCCCAATGGATTTTCCCAATCCATGGCAGTGTGTTTGGGGGATTATGGGGGTTCTAGGTTGGAAGATGTGGCTGGGGCTGTGTGTTCTGTGCCCCCTGTCAGAGCTGGGGCAGCTCTCTGCTGTTCTTGGGGCAGTTTTCTTGATCTCTGCCACAGCCAATCCTCCCTGCAGGAGATCTCTGCTGTCCATGGGCACTGAGTGTCCCTGCAGGGCTGATCCAATTCCAGCATCCCATGGGGAGATGCTGCGCCCAGGGCAGGAGCCAAGCATTCCTACCTGGATCCAAGCTGAGCCTGGCACAGCACAGCAGCCTTTGCCCCCTGCATTGCCAGAGGAGCAGCTTTCTGCTGCCCTGCATGGCCAGAGGGAGCCCAGGCCCATCTGCAGCAGCCCTGGAGCTGCAGAGGAAAACTCCCCCCTTGTGCAGGATCCCTGCTCCAGCAGAACCACAGCTGGCACTGCAGGAGGGCTGAGCCCCCCTGGCATGGGGCTGTGCCACCCCCTGACCCACAGCGTGCCAGGGCCTGCTCGCACTCTGCCACGGTTATTTTGTATTAGCACATTTTTATTTTATTTTTATTTTCTTCCCAAATAAAGAACTGTCATTCCTACTCCCATATCTTTAGCTGAGAACCTTTTAGTTTCAGAATTATAATAATTCAGAGGGAAGGGGTTTGCATTTTCCATTCTAGGGGAGGCTCCTGCCTTCCTCAGCAGACACCTGGCTGTTCAAACTGAGACAGGGTGAAAGACAATAAAATATGAAAGATGACATTTGGAAAAGAAGCTTCCCCTTCCCTCCTGGATCTGCTTGGGGCTCTTTTGGAATTGATTTTGTTCTTTTGGGATCTGGGCCTTATGGAGCACAGCAACACTTCCCAAAGGAAGAAATGCTCCAGCCTGAATACTCCCAAATGCTTTTTGTGCAGAAACTGGAAGGTAGAAATATCCCAGTGGCAGCTTAGGAAATCCTGGAGGATTTTGAGCTGAAATCCTTCCCTGTGAGGGGCTGGAATTGCCAGAGCAGCTGTGGCTGCCCCTGGATGCCTGGCAGTGCCCAAGGCCAGGCTGGAGCAGCCTGGGACAGCCCCTGCCCATGGAATGGGATGGGATTTAAGGCCCCTTCCATCCCAAACCATTCCAGGATTCCATGAACAACTTTTGCCATAGAATTACACCCAAAATCCCAACCAAACCCCCGTTCCCTTCCCTGATGGAACTCCCCAGGAAAACAGGGATCTGATCTTGGCTGGGTTAGGCTTGGAGGCCCTTCCCTGGCTTGGGGCCAGGAATGCTGGGGCTGCAAATGCCAACAGATATTTTGGGATTACTCTGTGGAACTGCTAAGCCAAGCTGCCATAATATCTACCCCTGGTTTAATTCTGTAGTCAGGGCTTCCCAAATGAAAGCAGAGCCTTTCTATTCCTTAAAGAGGGAATTTGGGAATGCCCAGCAGGAGGTCCAGGCTGGACACACAGCCAGAAGGATTTCACTCAGGATCTGCTCAGTTCTGAAGAACAAAATCTTTCAGAGTTTTTCAGAATTAATGCTCATTTCAACTTGAACTCCCCTGGGACAGCTTCGCTTCCCAAGCAGCTCAGTGAGGCACGGAGAAGCATCTTGGGAGAAATTCTAAAAATAACCCCTCTGGTTGCCACAGCAAAGAACCCAAACATGCCCAAAAATATTTCAGTGCAAACAGAACCTGGAGTTCACTTTTTTCTGCCTCCTCTCCCAGCACCACAACCTGCCACGGTTTGGTTACAGGAGCAGAGAATTCCAATTCAACTTCTTTTCTCATCACTGGGCTCCATCCATGTCTCACACCCAGTTTGAGCCTCCTTTCCTTGCAGCTGCCCAGAGTTTCAGTCCATTCAAACAGGAATTTCATAACTCTGAATGCAAACACACCAACAACTCCCTCATTTTATCTCTGTGACCTCAGAGCCTGGACACCCTCCAGGCCACCAAGAGAAGGGATTTTAGGAGCTGCTCTCTGCTTTTCACAACCCTCCCCAGCCCTGGCACATTCGCAGATACCAACCAAGGTTCTGTGGGGGTGGAAAGGTGAAGCTCAGAGCAGAGGGGAGGGTCACAGGTGAAGGTCACAGGGGAAGGTCACAGGGGAAGGTCACAGGTGAAGGTCAGAGCAGCTGAAGGTCAGAAGTGAAGCTCAGAGCTGCCACACCCAGATCCTGGACCTCCACCCACCTCCCTGCTGGAAGAGGTCTCATCCCCACCTATTCATTTTCATTGCTCTCTTATCCAGTGAGAAATCCCAGTGATCCCAAATCCCAATGATCCCAAATCCCAACGATTCCAAATCCCAATGCTCTCAAATCCCAATGCTCCCAAATCCCAATGCTCCCAAATCCCAATGATCCCAAATCCCAACGATTCCAAATCCCAATGCTCTCAAATCCCAATGCTCCCAAATCCCAATGCTCCCAAATCCCAATGATCCCAAATCCCAACGATTCCAAATCCCAATGATCCCAAATCCCAACGATTCCAAATCCCAATGATTCCAAATCCCAATACCCCACAAACTCCAAGTGGCAGAAGCCACCAACCTGCCCTAAAAAATGTGTGTATTCAGGGCAAAACTCTGTCCAAAAAGTGCACAGGAGAAACCCCCCAGGTTTCACCACACAACACCCAAAGGCTCCAAAACCCAGAGACGGCCACGAGGAAATTTTCAGAGCTCTCCCAGGGAGCTCAGGCCAGTCCAGGAAAAACAAGGTAGGAAATCATGGCAGGTTTTCATGTGCCACCTGCACACACTGCACACACCGCCAGGGCCCTAAATATAAACACACAGCCCTTTCCTGGCTGCTGGAGGAACAACCCTGGCTTGTTCTCCAGCGAGGCAGAGCTGCAGCTGCTGGAGGATCAGACACGTCCAGGGCGGGACCTTCGCTGCCCCCCGTCCCCCCTTTCTTTTCACAGTGTTTGTAGGTTTGTGAATAAGGCATTGATGGTGCCCAAACCTCAGATATCCACCTTGGAGGGAGAGCTAAAATTAGCATGGAGTTTATTCTCCGAGCTGTCAGGAGGGAAGAGAGCTCGTGTGGGATGCTGGAGATCCAGCAGGCAAAACAGCATTCCCAAAAAAACCAGGGAAGGCTGCAGCCCTTGTGATGGGTTTGCACACACCCCACACCCCATTTATCCAAAAAAAGTCGGTTATTCCTGGAAAGCCCAGCAGGGTGAAGCTGTGCCAGCACATCCAAGCAGGGAGGAAGAGCTCTGGGAGCAGAGGAAGAGCTGAGGTGCAACACCTGAGCAGTGACTGCAATTTCCATCCCAGCGGACCCCAAATCAGTTTGAAGGCAGTAAATACAGAGCTGATATCTCTTATCATGGAGAATAGGCAGGGCTGGATAGAGCACAACATTTTGCCGGCAAAGAATTGGGGGAAAAGGAAAAGAAACTTCATTTCTCCTTCAAATGGGATCAGGGAATTCAGGCCAGAAGTGCCCAGCTTGCAGGAGAGAGGGAGGGGTCAGTGAAATCCAGAGAGATTGGGAAAGGAAAGCAGAACCTCCCTGGCTGGAGTGAAACCAGGTGAGTGAGGGTGTGTGCAGCTGGAGCAGGGCACACTGAGGGCAGAGCTCAGGGATCTGCAGCTCCTCCCCAGGGGCAGCTCCCAGCTCTGCTCTGGGACAGGGACAGCAGCCAGGGCACAGCTGGAGCTGGGCCAGGGCAGCTCAGGCTGAGCTCAGGGCAAGGCTCTTCCCCCAGAGGGTGCTGGCACTGCCCAGGCTGCCCAGGGAATGGGCACGGCCCCGAGGCTGCCAGAGCTCCAGGGATGCCCAGGCTGGGCTTGCTGGGGGCTCTGGGCAGGCTTTGGCTTTGGCATTGATCATCCCTGGGGGTCCCTTCCAGCTCAGCACATTCCATGATTGTGTGAGAGTGAGGGGTGGGGGAGATGAAGGATGGGGGAGAAATTTGGGCAGCGCTGCAGGGATGGCCAGGGTGGGGGTGTTGGGGGTCTGGGCAGGGTTTGGGGCTGCACTGGATGATCCTTGTGTGACAGATGAGCAATGTCATGGCTGACTCTCACCATTAAAGGCAAATATCCTGGATCTATGTCAGGAGCAGTTTTATAGATTTATAGCTGTGTTTTACCCCCTTGTGCTGCTCTCAGGGGTGGGTTTGGGACATTTGGGAGGGTCACTCGTTCCCATGGCAGCAGCTGCCCCCAATCAAGGTGTCAGGCAGGGATCTCCACCCCTGGGCAGGGAAGGAGGAGCCCATGGACAGAACTTTGGGGGGAACAAAGGGTTAAAAGGGGAAACCTCCATGGTGTGGGTGAGCACATGGTGGGGAACATCCTCTGCTCCTGTGATATTTTCTCTATTCAGTCTTCTGTTGTATTTTTGATAAGGTTTTAATAAACCTTTTACATTTTTGGAAGTGAGGATCATTTCTCACACCTGTGGGTCCCTTCCCACTCTGGATATTCTGTGATCCTGTTCTGGGATTCCCTAATCCATCACCTGCAGTTACCTGTGGATAACCTGAGCACCCCTCAGCACCCCTGGAGCCACCTGTGTGGCACAGCCCCTCCTTCCCCTTCCCAACCTTTGCTTACATTTCATCTCCATTTCTCTACTTCCAAAATTTTATAAAATTAATCCCAGCAGGTTGTGAGTTCATTAATGAGATGGCTCTGGGATCTGCAGTGCCAATTGCTGCTCTCTGGGTGCTGAGGGCAGGGAGAGGCTGCAGCCACCCTGGAGGAGCAGCCCAGACCCGCAGGGCTGGCTCTGCTCACACCAAGAGCTTTATTTCAGGTTTTTTTTTCTCTGATTTCCCCTCCAGAAGAAATCCTGTGGGTGCAATCAGTGATCTCCTGGTGTCAGCCCCACTCCCTTCACAGCCCTCAGCAGCAGAATGGGAAATCCCTGGAAATTCAGGTTTTTTCATCAAAACTCATGACCTGGGATCATCCAATTCATGTGCTCCAGCTACAGCTTTTTGCCCCCTCCCTGTTATTCCCTCCTCAAATCCTCCTCAGTAAAGGATTTTTTAAAATTCCCGTTGCAAAGAAACCACTAAACTATTTTAGGTGGGGTTTTTTTGATTTTTCTTTCCCCAGCGGGAACAAGCTGTGTGAATTCGAGAGAAACGGGGCTATTTTGACAGACCAGAAGCTTTCATTCCCTTCCCTGATCTTTCCTCCCTGCGAGCTGATCTCCAAGGTGAGCTGACACTGAACTGGAGCATCCCCGGAGCATCCCCGGAGCATCCCAAGAGCATCCTTGGAGCATCCTTGGAGCATCCCAGGAGCATCTCCAGAGCTTCCCTGGAGCATCCTCAGAGCATTCTTGGAGCATCCCAGGAGCATCCCCGGAGCATCCCTGGAGCATCCCCGGAGCATCCCCGCCCTCCCAGCCCCTCCAGCTGCCCCTGCTCATCTCCTGCTGTTCCACCACTCCAGGAAGGTGGTGCTCAGTGCTCAGGGGCCTGGTGTCAGCCCCGCTCCCTTCACAGCCCTCAGCAGCAGAATGGGAAATCCCTGGAAATTCAGGTTTTTTCACCAAAATTAATGGCCTGGGATCATCCAATCCATGTGCTCCAGCTACAGCTTTTTGCCCCCTCCCTGTTATTCCCTTCTCAAATCCTCCTCAGTAAAAGATTTTTTAAAATTCCCATTGCAAAGAAACCACTAAACTATTTTAGGTGGGGTTTTTTTTTTGATTTTTCTTTCCCCAGCAGGAACAAGCTGTGTGAATTCGAGAGAAACGGGGCTATTTTGACAGGCCAGAAGCTTTCATTCCCTTCCCTGATCTTTCCTCCCTGCGAGCTGATCTCCAAGGCGAGCTGACACCAAACCAGAGCATCCTCGGAGCATCCTCGGAGCATCCTCGGAGCATCCCCGGAGCATCCCCGCCCTCCCAGCCCCTCCAGCTGTTCCCGCTCATCTCCTGCCGTCCCACTGCTCTGGGAAGGGCCAGCCCAGTGCTCGGTGGCCTCGGTGACACCCCGGAGCTGCCGGGGACCACAGCACGGGGGATGTTTCCCCTTTTCCCTGCCCGCTGGGGAACAATTCTGCTCTCACCGCCTCTGTCTGGGTGGGCCCCGCTCCGCGCAGATGTTTACAAACACACTAAACCCCATTAAACCCCATTAAACCCCATTTAAACCCCATTTAAACCCCATTGTGTCGCGCTCCAGCTGCCCGAGGAGTTTTTACTCAGCTCCTGGCCCCGCACCAGAATTCGGAATGACAGATTGCCAAAAAGGACGGCGAGGGAGGGGCGTGGGGCGGCCAGACGACACAGCAGATGAATTTATTGGGTTTGTTGAGGGTTTATTGTGGGTTTATTGTCCCTCTGCCGCCGGGGATGGAGGGCAGGAGCCAGGCCCGGCTGCAGGGACACTGCAAGGAGCACTCGGGAAGGGAAGGTCGGGGGATAATCAGCTCTAAGTGCTGGTGGAGGCGGCTCTGAGCTGTCACTGCTGCTCTCTGGGAGCACAACCTGTCCCCTGCAATTAGTGCTCAACCCTGATCACCCTCAAGCCCCGCCTAAACCAGCTGAGCCTTCTGCAGGGCCAGAAGCAGCAGCAGCTCCTCCAGCCTAGCCCATCCCCAGCTTTCCATCCTGTGCCACCACATTTTACCTGGGAAAACACCCCACAGCCTGGCTGCAGCCAGGGGATGGGTATCCCTGTGGATAAAACTCCAAACAATCCCCAAACAATCCCATTTTCCACTCTGGCTCACATCAGCCAAGTGATTCCCAGTCCTTTAAAATCCACCCAACACCAGCACCAGACCTGGAACTGAGTCTCTAAAATATCCTGAGACAGATCACATCCGTGCCCAGCAGCATCCAAGTCTTTCCAAGAGCTCCATGAGCAGCAATTTATTCCCACAAACTTCCCCCAAAGTTGGGCAGCCAGCATTGCCCAGGAAAGCAAAACTCCAGCAGCAAATGAAGATATTTAATGAAGTTTGCCAGGGGAAAAGGCAGAGCTGCAGGGGAGGTGGGATTTGGGAACTGCTGGTCATGTTCGAGGGGAGAGACCCAGCAGCAGCTTCTGTTTCTCAATATTTGACTTTTTCAGCTCCACCCTCACCCTGCAAACCACTCCTGGCTGCTGGGACCAGAAAATCACCTGGATGGGATCACCTACAAACCAAAGCAGAGCCCTCTGTCAGCAGAAACAAAGTGGAAAACCAAATCTGGACCAGTCCTTACCCCTCAAAACATCTTTTAATGCTCAGTCACCAATGCCTGCTCTAGGAACTGCAGCCCCCTGGGGCTGTGTCACCTCAGAGGGGCACAAAACCCACAGGAAAACAAAGAACCCATCACAAAAGTAGGCCTGGGCTTGACCCCAAAGCCCTGAGAGCATGGGGAGTGCTATTCTCACACCCCCAAATCCCTGAGGACATGGAGTTTGTGATCCCCACACCCCAAAGCCCTGAACCCCACAGAAAACAAAGAACTCATCACAACACCAGGTCTGGGCTTGACCCCAAAGCCCTGGGAGCACAGAGTCTGCACACCCCAAAGCCCTGAGGGCAGAAGGTCTGGGATCCCCACAGCCCAAAGCCCTAAAACCCCACAGAAAGCAAAGAACCTGTCACAAAACCAGGCCAGGGCTTGACCCCAAAGGCCTGAGGGCACGGGGTTTGTGATTCCCATACCCCAAAGCCCTAAACCCCACAGAAAGCAAAGAACCCATCACAAAACCGGGCCTGGACTTGACCCCAAAGCCTTGGGAGCACAGTGAGTGTTATCCCCACACCCACAAAGCCCTGAACCCCACACAAAGCAAAGAACCCATCATAAAACCAGGCCTGGGCTTGACCTGAAAGCCCTGAGGGCACAGGGAGTGTTATGCCCACACCTCAAAGCCCTGAGGGCCTGGGGTTTGTGATCTCCACACCCCAAAGCCCTAAACCCCACACAAAGCAAAGAACCCATCACAAAACCAGGCCTGGGCTTGACCCCAAAGCCTTGGGAGCACAGGGAGTGTTACCCCCACACCCCCAAAGCCCTGAGGGCCTGGGGTCTGTGATCCCCACACTCTAAAGCCCTGAACCCCACAAAAAGGAAAGAACCCATCACAAAACCAGGCTTGGGCTTGACCCCAAAGCCCTGGGAGCACAGGATCTGTGATCCCCACACCCCAAAGCCCTGAGGGCAGAAGGTCTGTGATCCCCACAGCCCCAAATCCCTGAGAGCATGGGGAGTGTTATCCCCAGACCCCCAAAGCCCTGAACCTCACAAAAAGCAAAGAACCCATCACAAAACCAGGCCTGGGCTTGACCCCAAAGTCCTGGGAGCACAGGATCTGTGATCCCCACACTCTAGAGCCCTGAACCCCACAAAAAGCAAAGAACACATCACAAACCAGGCCGGGGCTTGATCCCAAAGCCCTGGGAGCACAGGATCTGTGATCCCCACACCCCAAATCCCTGAGGGCACAGGGTCTGTCATCTCTACACCCCAAAGCCCTGAGAGCATGGGGAGTGTTATCCCCAGACCCCCAAAGCCCTGAACCTCACAAAAAGCAAAGAACCCATCACAAAACAGGTCTGGGCTTGACCCCAAAGCCCTGAGGGCACGGGGAGTGTTATCCCCACACCCCCAAAGCCCTGAACCTCACAAAAAGCAAAGAACCCATCACAAACCAGGCCTGGGCTTGACCCCAAAGTCCTGGGAGCACAGGATCTGTGATCCCCACACCCCCAAAGCCCTGAGGGCACGGGGTCTGTGATCCCCACAGCCCCAAATCCCTGAGAGCATGGCGAGTGTTATCTCCAGACCTCCAAAGCCCTGAGGGCCTGGGGTTTGTGATCTCCACACCCCAAAGCCCTGAACCCCACAAAAAGCAAAGAACACATCACAAACCAGGCCGGGGCTTGACCCCAAAGCCCTGGGAGCACAGCATCTGTGATCCCTACACCCCAAATCCCTGAGGGCACAGGGTCTGTCATCTCTACACCCCAAAGCCCTGAGAGCATGGGGAGTGTTATCCCCAGACCCCCAAAGCCCTGAACCTCACAAAAAGCAAAGAACCCATCACAGAACAGGTCTGGGCTTGACCCCAAAGCCCTGAGGGCACGGGGAGTGTTATCCCCATACCCCCAAAGCCCTGAACCTCACAAAAAGCAAAGAACCCATCACAAAACCAGGCCTGGGCTTGACCCCAAAGTCCTGGGAGCACAGGATCTGTGATCCCTACACCCCAAATCCCTGAGGGCACGGGGTCTGTGATCCCCACACTCTAGAGCCCTGAACCCCACAAAAAGCAAAGAACACATCACAAACCAGGCCTGGGCTTGACCCCAAAGCCCTGAGGGTACAGGGAGTGTTATTCCCACACCCCAAATCCCTGAGGACACGAGGTCTGTGATCTCCACACCCCAAAGCCCTGACCCCACAGAAAGCAAAGAAACCATCACAAAACCAGGCTTGAACTTGACCCCAAAGCCCTGAGAACATGGGGTTTGTGATCTCCACACCCCAAATACCTGAGAGCATGGAGTTTTTGGTCCCCACACCCCCAAAACCCCTGGAGAAGGCACTGGGGCCTGAACTCTTACCTGTGGGGAAGCTGCTACAGGTGCATCCTCTGAGAGGCAGGGGAGACTCAGGTGTTCATAGGAAAAGGGTGCCTGGGGTGGGAGAGAAGAGACATTCATGAGATGAGGCAGCTTGGGATGGGTGTCACTGCATCACAGACACTCACAGCCTCTCCAAAAATCAGGGATTTTATTCCTCATTTCCAAATCAGGGATTTTATTCCTTGCTCCCATCCACACTTCAGGGATTTTTCCTGCTCGCCCTTTCCCTCCTTATCTCAACCCTTTTGTCACTATTTTGGCTTTATCTTTATCTTTTAGGCATTTTTTCCCTGTGCTCTCCTCTTCTCTTTAGCAAGCAAATCATTTTGGAGGAGCAGAACTGCAGAGTTTTCTCTGCACGTGGAATGATCCATTTCCAGAGACACAAAGACAGGCACGGGAGCCTGGCTGGTGATGGGGCTTCTGCTTCTCCTAAAATCAGACCCTGAGTGCAAATTCAGCCCCATCCTGAGTAATTCAGGGCTGGGAGTGCAAATTCAGCCCCATCCTGAGTAATTCAGGGCTGGGAGTGCAAATTCAGCTCTCTCCTGAGTAATTCAGGGCTGGGAGTGCAAATTCAGCTCCATCCTGAGTAATTGAGAGCTGGGAGTGCAAATTCAGCCCTATCCTGAGTAATTCAGAGCAGGGAAATAAAGGTGAGCTCTGCCCTGGGCTCTGGCACAGTCAAGGATGGTTCATCCACTCCCAGCCTCAGCGGGGCTGAACTTTAATAGAAAAGTGAATGGAAAAGGTTGTGGGAAGGAACCCAGGAAAAATAATGTTCAAAAGGCTGGGGCTGGCTTAACAAAGTTCACAGAATCCCAGAAACCCAGAAACATGGAATCCCAAAATCCCAAAATGGTTTGGGTTGGAAGGGACCATAAATCCCCTCCAGTGCCACCCTGCCATGGCAGGGACACCTCCCACTGTCCCAGGGGCTCCCAGCCCCAATGCCCAGCCTGGATTTGAACAGTGCCAGGATGAGCCAGAGCCTGTCCTGGATGCAGGGAAAAGGGCAGGATGGGGAGGCTGCCACAGGGCACCATCCATGAAGGTGTCTCCAGCCCCAGGGACAGTGGGGACATTGCAGAGGTGACAGAGGTGGCATCCCTGTGGTGGCCTGGAGCATCCTCAGTGGCTGACAGGGACAGGGAATGAGCAGGAGGCGGCACTGCAGAACTCCATCCACACCCACATCGCCATTCCAGGGTCACTCTTTTTGCCTCTTTCATTTAATATTTCTCGTTACACAGCAGGAAGTAACTCCAGGCAGGTCAGACTGTGAGGATTTAACAGAACCAACACTTTTAGGCAGGAACTCTTCCCAACATCTCCCCCACCATCCCTTCTGCTGCCAGCGATTAAATCAGATCATTTCAAAGCTGCAGCTTTATCTGAGGCTTCTCCTGAAAGCATCTGGGCTCTCACAGAGCTCCTAGGAAATACAGAATGCTCCACACAATGTCATGGCAAAAGCTCCTCTGCACAAACAAAAGCTGAATGTGAGCACTGAGAATGCCTGAAATCACTGGGACACAAACTGAAGGCACAGGTGAATTTAAACCACCCCACCCTGCAATGCTGCACTAAGGAAAAAAACATTCCTGGGTTAAATTTGGAGCTGTATTAATGTATTATTATGTATTAAAACAGAAGGCAGGTTTTGTTTAACAAGGAGGAAAGCCCAAGGAAGTGCTACAAAAGCATTTTCCCAGCCTGTGGGTAAATGTTGGATTTAGCAGCAGGGCACAGCAGCACAGACAGGACTCAGACAGTCCCTGGGGTGATAAATGAGGAACCCAGGCCCTGGTAATGCTCCTGGGGGCTTTGCTGTCCCTGTGTCCAGCAGGAGCTCACAGTGATCCCCACACCCCAAAGCCCTGAACCCCACAGAAAGCAAAAAACCCATCACAAAACCAGGCCTGGGCTTGACCCCAAAGCCCTGAGGGCCTGGGGTCTGTGATCCCCACACCCCAAATCCCTGGGAGCCTGGGGTCTGTGATCCCCACACCCCAAATCCCTGAGGACACGGGGTCTGTGATCCCCACACCCCAAATCCCTGGGAGCCTGGGGTCTGTGATTCCCACACCCCAAATCCCTGGGGGCCTGGGGTCTGTGATCCCCACACCCCAAATCCCTGAGGACACGGGGTCTGTGATCCCCACACCCCAAATCCCTGGGAGCCTGGGGTCTGTGATTCCCACACCCCAAATCCCTGGGAGCATGGGGTCTGTGATCCCCACACCCCAAATCCCTGGGGGCCTGGGGTCTGTGATCCCTTGCAGGGACCCACAAAGCCCCAGCTCAGGTCCCAGCCGTGCTCTGCTCCTGTCCATGCTGGTTCCTGAGAGCAGAGCGCTCACAAATCACCCGAACCTCTCACTCCACACACAAATCTCCAGGCAGGAAATTCAGATTCAGAGGCTCCAGGTGCCCCCTGTGCCTGACACCTTCCAGAAGGGACACAAGGACACAGGGGTGTGCAAACATCTGCCAGCTCTGGCTGATGCAGAGAATTCTCACTCCAGTCACTCCTGCACAACCCCCAGCCCGTGATTCTGCTGCTTTCCTTCCTCCTGTCCCTTTTCTTCCCTCCGAGTGGCAGCAAGGGGACACTGGGTCGCTGCACTCACCTCCATCCCTCTCCCCATCTCTCTCCCCCTTGGCATCACCCAAATTTAAAACTGCTGAGGCTGGCACAGGTGCCCAGAGCAGCTGTGGCTGCCCCTGGATCCCTGGCAGTGCCCAAGGCCAGGCTGGAGCCACCTGGGACAGTGGGAGGTGTCCCTGCCATGGCAGGGCTGGGATGGGATAAACTTTGAACTTTAAACTTCTTCAACTTTAAACTTTAAACTTTAAACTTGCTGGCAGGCTCTGGACCAGTGTCCCCAGCACTCCAGGCTCCATCCCAACTGGTTTTGCTGCCCCTCCTCCGGCAGGGGAGCTGGAGCAGGGCTGCAGCAGCTCCGGTGATGCTTTGCTCTGCTGCTCCCCTCTTCCCAGTCCTTCCTTCTCCCTGTCCCTCCTTTCCCCCAGTGGCACTGCCCTGCTCCTCAGGGCTGCCAAGCCTGCCCCGAATCCGAGCTTTTCTGCCCCGAATCCGAGTTTTTCTACCCCAAATCCGAGCTTTTCTGACCCAAATCCGAGCTTTTCCGAGCTTTTCTGCCCCAAACCCTGCACACAGCCGCTGGTCCCTGTCCCACCGTGCTGGTGGCCGGCACGGATCCCTCTGCGTGCCCGGGGCCGCAGCTGCAGGGAAGGAAGAAGGAAGGCAAGGAAAAGAAAGTCTGGATCGGGCACAGCGCTGCTCGGTTTTACCTCCTGCACTCCTCGGGAAGCATTTGGAGGGAGCCAGGCGGGACGCGCACACATTCCAGCTCCAGAAATAGCTCGGCTCTGCAGAGCTCCAGAGCTCCCCGCGAGCTCCGCAGCTTCGCCCTGCCCGGGGACCGGCCCCAGGGAGGGAGAGCAGAGCCCCGGAGCCGGGAGGGATCCATGCGGGAAAGGGATCCGCATCACAGGATGGATCCATGCGGGAAAGGGATCCGCATCCCGGGATGGATCCATGCGGGAAAGGGATCCGCATCCCGGGATGGATCCATGCGGGAAAGGGATCCGCATCCCGGGATGGATCCCTGCAGGAAAGGGATCCGCATCCCGGGATGGAATCGAGAAAGGGATCCGCATCCCAGGATGGATCCATGCGGGAAAGGGATCCGTGTCCCGGGATGGATCCATACGGGAAAGGGATCCGCGTCCCGGGATGGATCCCCCGGGGATAGGGCTCCCGGATCCATGCGGGAAGGGCTCCTGGAGCCAGGATGGATTCCTGCGGGAAAGGGATCGACACCCCGGCATGGATCCCTGCGGGAAAGGGCTCGTGGATCGTGGCATGGACCCCTGCGGGAAAGGGCTCCCGGAGCCGGGATGGATCCCTGAGGGAAGAGCTCCTGGATCTCAGGATGGATCCCTGCAGGAAGGGCTCTGTGTCGCGGGGTGGATCCCTGCGGGAAGGGCTCCTCCAGCCCGGGAGGAACAAGGGTTTGCCCTGGAAGCCATTCTGAGCAAAACCCGCTGGTTTCTGGTGCTGCAGCCAATCCCTAATGCCAGAGTAAATGTCGTTTATGGTGGGAGTGGGGTTCAGGCTGGTGACCATGGAATTGTGGTACAGCTGAACCATGGATGGGTTGGGTGGGAAGGGATCTGAAATCCCCTCCAGTGCCACCCCTGCCATGGCAGGGCCACCTCCCACTGTGCCAGGTGCTGCCAGCCCCAATGTCCAGCCTGGCCTTGGGCACTGCCAGGGCTCCAGGGGCAGCCACAGCTGCTCTGGCAATTCCAGCCCAGCCCCTGCCCACCCTGCCAGGGAACAATTCCCAATTGCCAAGATCCCATCCAGCCCTGCCCTCTGCCACTGGCAGCCATTCCCTGCCTCCTGTCCCTCCATCCTTGTCCCCAGTCCCTCTGCAGCTCTCCTGGAGCCCCTTCAGGCCCTGCAAGGGCTCTCAGCTCTCCCTGCAGCCTTCTCCTCTCCAGGCCAGCACCCCCAGCTCTCCCAGCCTGGCTCCAGAGGGGCTCCAGCCCTGCAGCAGCTCCGGGGGCTCCTCTGGGCTCTCTCCAGCAGCTCCAGGTGCTGCTGATGTTGGAATTCTGAGCTCTGCAGGTGGGGAATCACCTGAGAGGGGCAGAGGGGCAGAACCCCCCTTTCCCTGCTGCCCATGCTGGGGGCTCAGCTCAGGCTGGGGTGGCGCCTCCTGTCCCAGCCCTGTCCCAGCCCTGTCCCCTTCCTGCCTGGCAGCTTTAGCCGGGGTCAGGCTGGGTCAGAGGCTGCCGAGGGCAGAATCTCCATCCCTGATTTGTCTCCTGCAGCTGCTGCTGGCACCGCTGGCTCTGCTGGCACTGGCACTGAGCTGGGCTGGGCTGGGGATACCAAACCCAGCATTTCCAGCCCAGCCTTCCCTGTGCTTCCAACACAGCTCTGAGCCTAAGGGACTCTCTTTTCACATCTCTTTTCCCATCATTAATCCACACTTTTTGCCCTTCATTCCTGATTTACGGCTCTGTTTTGGTTTTTTTTTTGGGGGGGGGTCGGAGGATGACAAACAGAATCCAAGATCCTTTAAAACACCAGCACAGCACCAAACCCTTTTTGACTCTCTTTTCCCACTTTTCCCATCATTAATCCATATTTTTTTGCTAATCATTCCTGATTTAAGTCTCTGTTTTGGTTTTTTTGGTTTTTTTTTTTTTTTTTTTTGGGGTGGGAGGATGACAAACAGAACGCAAGATCCTTTAGAACACCAGCACAGCCCCAAACCCTTTTTGACTCGCTTTTCCCACTTTTCCCATCATTAATCCACATTTTTTGCCCTTCATTCCTGATTTAAGGCTCTGTTTTGGTTTTTTTATTTTTGAGGATTGGGGAATGACAGAGCCCAGGATCCTTTAAAACACCAGCACAGCACCAAACCCTTTTTGACTCTCTTTTCCCACTTTTCCCATCATTAATCCACAATTTTTGCCCTTCATTCCTGATTTAAGTCTCTGTTTTGGTTTTTTTGGTTTTTTTTTTTTTTTTTTTTTGGGGTGGGAGGATGACAAACAGAACCCAAGATCCTTTAGAACACCAGCACAGCCCCAAACCCTTTTTGACTCTCTTTTCCCACTTTTCCCATCATTAATCCACATTTTTTGCCCTTCATTCCTGATTTAAGGCTCTGTTTTGGTTTTTTTATTTTTGTGCATTGGGGAATGACAGAGCCCAGGATCCTTTAAAACACCAGCACAGCACCATAACCTTTTTGACTCTCTTTTCCCATCATTAATCCACAATTTTTGCCCTTCATTCCTGATTTGTGGCTCTGTTTTTTTGAAGGTAGGGAGAGCACCAAGGCAGCCCTTTCCCTCCTGGATTGCAGCCCCACGGAGGTGCTGTGGATGCTGGCAAACAGAGCCCAGGATCCAGAAAAACTCCGGGCTGGTTGTTATGGCAACCCGTGCACGTGTGTCTGTGTGTGCCTGGCAAGCAGCTCCAGCCCGGGTTGTCACGGGCAACACGAGCCCGGTGACATCCCCGGCCCGCCTGGTGGCACCTGGAGGCAGCAGAGCTGTCCTGAGATGTCCCTGGGCTCGGCTCAGGGGGATTTTCTCTCTGCTGGTTGCTCCTTTCAGCCCCTGAGCCCAGCTCGTGGCTCCTGCGAGAGTCTGTCCGAATTTCCATCATCTGCCTCACGGTTGTCATTGGGGGACCACTGAAGAGAAGAACCCCCCTGTCTAAAATCTGTGGCTCTGAAGGAGAAAGTCACACGCCAACAAGGCCCTGAGACCTGAGAGCACAGTGTAATTTGTTTTCACAGGTGTTGTTTGCTGCATGCTAAGAAGGGGGCACCGAGCCCTGTTTGCAACAACAGCCTGGGGAGCTGTCCCACCTCTCGGCCTGGCTGGAGCTCTCCTGAGTTCAGGTGGTCTCCCACAGAAGACCCTCACCTGTTTTACACCCACTGTGACAGACAGACTGAGATGGAAGGAGCCTCTCCATCAAGGACTGAGCCATGGAACCCCCATGTGGAAAGGCCCCTCTGCTCCAGGAGGGCTGAGCCCCCCTGGCATGGGGCTGTGCCACCCCCTGACCCACAGCGTGCCAGGGCCTGCTCGCACTCTGCCAGGGTTTGTTTGTGCTATTGCATTTGTATTTTTAAATTCCCTAGTAAAGAACTGTTGTTCCTGTTCTCATATCTTTTCCTGAGAGCCCCTTAATTTCAAAATTACAATAATTCAGAGGGAGGGGGTTTGCATTTTCCATTTCAGGGGAGGCTCCTGCCCTCCTCAGCACACACCTGGCTGCTCAAACCAGGGCACAGAGCCCTTCCCAGCCCCCCAGATGGCCCAGGCAGGCACAGATCAGAGCTGGGGATGCTGGGGTCCATCAGAGGGTTTGGGGTGCCAGGCTCTGGGATGTGGCAGAAGCAGCACCAGGCACCGTTCCAGAGCAGGGGTTTGAGCTGTGGGACTGCCTGAGAAGTCTGGGTTTGGCTTGGAGCGATATAAAAAATCCCAACTTGGTGATGCTGCAAAGATCAGCCCTCACACTGCTCTAGCTCTGTCAGTGCTCCCATTGAAATCTCCAGGAGAAAAAGGGAACAAAAAGAGAAAAAAGTAGGGGTAAAAAGGAAAAAAGAGGGGGAAAAAAAAGGAAAAAAGAGGAAAACAAAAATGAAGGAGCAACTTCAGATCCAACTGCAGAAATAGCAGCAGGGCAAAATCCCAGGAAAGCAGCAATGCTGTTACCTAAAACTGCTCAGAGCAACTTTGGGGTGCTGAGCTCACCCCAGGCTGCTCTGGAACCTGGACCAGAGAATGAAAGAGCAGAATCCTCTCCTTCATCCCTCCTCGGGGCTTTTTGGCCAAATGTCTCATGGTGGTGCTGTGGAAGCTCCTCTGCATGGGAATGTAACCCCAAAACTCTTCCTCTGCCCATTCAGGGTCAGAGTTTCCTGCTAAAAGGTTTGGTCCAACCCCGTGTTCAGCTGTCAGCAGTGTGGGATTCTGGATTCTGGAAACACTGATCCCTTTGGAGAAGTTAAAGAAGAAAAAGCTGCATGTTTCATTTAAGTCCAAAAAAAGAAAAAGGAAAAAAAAAAAGGAAAAAAAAGTGTGAGGGAATAAAAACCTGCAGATAATTGACGGGTGGAAACGCCAGATTGAAAAGAAATTTCTGGGGAGTTGTGCTTTGCTAATGAGGCAGGTTGTGGGAAGCAGAAATCAGCCTGAGAATACAAAAACCAAAAAGCAGAGGGGAGCAGGGACACTGAGCTGGGGCAGCCCCCAGGATGTGGTGGCAGGGCAGGAACGGGTCCCTGCCTGGGGGTGAAGCTGATTTCACCTCCCTTCCCCTCGGGAGCCCGGATTTCCAACAGCCCCTTCTCCTCGGCAGATTCCTGCTGGAAAAGCTGCATTTTCCCCATTTTCTCTCCAAGACATCCCCACTCAGTGTCCCTGGGCACAGCAGCAGCAGCTCCTGGCCCTGGGTCCCTGAAGAGCCCAGGGATGCCCAGCAGGGCACAAAACCTGTCGGGTTCAGGACATCCCTCTGGCTGTCCTGAGCAGCCAGGACCCTGCCGGGGGCTCAGAGACCCTGGCACAGAGCCCAAAATGCCTCTGTGAGTTTGATTATGGCCCGTGGAGCAAATTACCAACCTTCTGTGAAGATAGCAAGCCACAAGGGTTTAAGTAGAATATTAGTGAAATTATCACAGGGTGAATTATGGATTTTAGGATTACTGTACAGGGGGGTTATGGAGACAAGATGGAGGAATCGGGGCGTGCCTCGTGCTTCTTCTTTCCTCTTCTTGTCTTCCATCTTCTGCTGTGATGGTGGCACTCACAGATTGGTTTAGAGTAGAAGCTCACTGTCTAACACAGGTGATGGGTATTGAGGAGTAATTGTAAATATTGTACAGGTAGTTTGTAGTGTAAAGACATAACACTGCCCTGGGGCAGGCAGAGTGCCTGGACTGTCCTGCTGAGCTGACCTCGGCAGGGCAGGAGAAAATTTTTTATAGATAAGATAAAATAAACAACCTTGAGACCGAGAAATGAAGAGCTCTGACTCCTTCTTTAAGCGCCAGGCTGGGAAAAGAGACTTTGGAATTCTTCTCGGGGTCATTCTGACAAACAAATGATCCCGACAAAAACCCTCTGGAATTCCCTTTTCCAGCAGGAATTTCCCCTGGAAGGGCACAGACAGCAAACACAGCCCTGGCCCTGCCGTTCCTGCTGTTCCCAGTGGGTCCCAGCTGGAAAAAAGAGGAATAATGCTCACACCCTTCAGCACCACAAGGTCAGCTGCAGCTCAATTAAAGCCAATAATTTGATTATTTCTAATACTTAAACTCAAATTCTCTTTCCTGACCACTCCATGCATTAATTCCTGATGCAAAGCGCTGCCTTAAGGAACTTCTATTGGGAGATTCAGCTCCATGTCCATAAAAAACAGCCCTGGAATCCCCCTGATCCCCTAAATCTCTCATCATTCTCTGAGGTGATACCTGGGCACACCTGACAGGGCAGGAATTTGCAAGGAATGCCTGAAACGCCCCTGCAGGGCTGGGGGAGCCGCCTGGGGAGGATTTTTGGGGAAAGCCCTCGGGACAGACAGACAGAGAGACAGACAGACAGACACGGGGAAGGGGCTGCTCCAGGGCCAGGGATGCTCCAAACCCCGCTCAGCCTGTGGGGAACGAGGTGAGGAGGAGCAAAACAGCACCAGAGCAGGAAAACAGCTCCAATTTCCTGCTGTTCTAAAGGCTGATTAAATAATAAATATTGCCAATTAAAGCCAAAACTCAACGTGAGCAGGAGCCCAGACTATAAATCAGCACCCCCAGGAGCACCCCAAAAATATAAATCAGCACCCAAAACACACAGGAGCACCCTGAAACCACACAGGAGCACCCAAAAAATATAAACCAGCACCCAAAATATATAAATCAGCACCCCAAAAGCACACAGGAGCACCCAAAATATAAATCAGAATCCTAAAATCACACAGGAACACCCAAAATGCATAAATCAGCACCCTGAAACCACACAGGAGCACCCAAAAAATATAAATGAACACCCCAATGTCATACAGAAGCACCCCAAAATACATTAATTCACCACTCCAAAATCACACAGAAGCACCCGTAATATATTAGATTAGTATTATATTATTTTATAAATATATATATAATTTATATATATATATTATTTTATAAAATATAAATATAAATATAATATATATATAATTTATATTTAATTAATTAATAATATAATTAATTAAACCACACAGGAGCACCCAAAAAATATAAATCTACACCCCAATATCATATAGAAGCACCCCAAAATATAGAAATCAGCACCCAAAACACACAGGAGCACCCTGAAACCACACAGGAGCACCCAAAAAATAGAAATCAGCACCCAAAATATATAAATCAGCACCTCAAAACCACACAGGAGCACCCAAAAAATATAAATCTACACCCCAATATCATATAGAAGCACCCCAAAATATAGAAATCAGCACCCCCAAAATCACACAGGAGCACCCGTAATATATTAGATTAGTATTATATTATTTTATAAATATATATATTATTTATATATATATTATTTTATAATATATATAAAAATATATATATATATATATATATATATATATATATATATATATATATAATTTATATATAATTAATTAATATTATAATTAATTAAACCACACAGGAGCACCCAAAAAATATAAATCTACACCCCAATATCATATAGAAGCACCCCAAAATATATAATTCACCACCCCAAAATCACACAGGAGCACCCAAAATATATTAATCAGCATCCCAGCAGCACCCCAAAAATCAGCACCCTGAAACCGCACAGAGGCACCCCAAAATCATACAGAAGCACCCCAAAAATATAAATCAGCACCCCAAAATCATACAGGAGCACCCCAAAAATGTACATTAGCACCCTGAAACAACACAGGAGCACCCCAGAATATATAAATGAACACCCTGAAATCACAAAGAAGCACCCAAAAATATAAACCAGCACCCCAAAACCATACAGGAGCACCCCAAATATATAAATCAACACCCCAAAACCGCAGAGTAGTACCCAAAAAATATAAATGAACACCCTGAAATCACAAAGAAGCACCCAAAAAATATAAACCAGCACCTCAAAATTGCATAGGAGCACCCAAAAAATATAAATCTAGTCCCCAGGAACACCCCAAAATGTATAAATCAGCACCCCAAAATTGCACAGGAGCACCCCAAAATATATAAATCAGCACCCCAATATCATACAGGAGCACCCTAAAATACTTAAATCAGCACCCTGAAACCACACAGGAGCACCCCAAATATATAAACCAGCACCCCAATATCACACAGAGCACCCCAAAATATAAATCAGGACTCTCCATGCACAAATCTGCCCCAAGTGCAGATTTTGTCCCCCCTCAAAGATAAATTGGGAGCCTCTCCATGCAAAAATCTGCTGTAAAAGTGAATTTTGTCCCTTTTTAGAGACACTTTGGGTGCCTCTCAACACTCAAACCTCCTGTAAAAGTGGATTTTGTCCCCCTCAGGGACACCTTGGCAGCCTCTCCATTCCAAAATCTGTAAAAGTGGATTTTTCCCCCTCAGGGACACTTTAGGAGCCTCTCCATGCACAGCCCTGCCCCAAGTGCAGATTTTGTCCCCCCTCAGAGACATCTTGGACACCTCTCCATGCAAAACTCTGCTGTAAAAGTGAATTTTGTCCCTCTCAGAGACAATTTAGGAGCCTCTCCATGCACAGGCACCCCCCAGTGAAGATTTTGTTCCCCTCAGGGACACCTGGGAGCCTCTCCATGCAAAAATCTGCTGTAAAAGTGAATTTTGTCCCTCTCAGGGACACTTTGGGTGCCTCTCCACACTCAAACCTGCTGTAAAAGTGGATTTTGTCCCCACCAGGGACAACCTGGCAGCCTCTCCACACACAAATCTGCCCCAATGGAGATTTTTTCCCCTCTCAGGGACACCTTGGGTGCCTCTCCATTCCCAAATCTGTAAAAGTGAATTTTGTCCCCTTCAGGGACAACCTGGGAGTCTTTCCATGCCCAGCCCTGCCCCAAGTGCAGATTTTGTTCCCTCTCAGGGGACACCTGGGTGCCTCTCCATTCCAAAATCTGTAAAAGTGAATTTTTGTCCCTCCTCAGGGACACTTTAGGAGCTTCTCCATTCCAAAATCTGTAAAAGTGGATTTTGTCCCTCTCAGGGACAACTTGGCAGCCTCTGCATACACAAATCTACCCCAAGTGCAGATTTTGTCCCCCTTCACAGACATTTTGGGTGCCTCTCCATGCAAAAATCTGCTGTAAAAGTGAATTTTGTCCCTCTTTAGAGACACTTTGGGTGCCTCTCCACACTCAAACCTGCTGTAAAAGTCGATTTTGTCCCCCTCAGTGACACTTTAGGAGCCTCTCCACGCACAGCCCTGCCCCAAGTGCAGATTTTGTCCCCCCTCAAGGACACTTTAGCAGCTTCTCCATGCAAAAATCTGCTGTAAAAGTGAATTTTGTCCCTCCTCAGGGACACTTTGGGAGCCTCTCCACACTCAAATCTGCTGTAAAAGTGGATTTTGTCCCCCTTTAGAGACACTTTGGGAGCCTCTCCACACAAACCTGTCCCAGTGCAGATCTTGTCCCCTCTCAGGGACATTTTAACCCCTCCGGGTCAGGAATGCAGAGCTCA
>JANCRA010000480.1:0-35813 GCA_024362935.1 Setophaga petechia
AAAAATCGTGGTCACTGCCTGGGGGTGTCACCTCTGTCACACCTGCAGGGACAGCTCCTTTCTTCTCAGGCCAAAGAGGTTCCCAAATGGCATCATCGTGGTTTTATCAGCAGCACCTGGAGATGATGGTTCTGCTGTTTAAAACTGTTTGATACTTGAAATTCCATGTGTGTGTGGATAATGTTCATGTGTGTGAGATCTGCAGGGTACAAACGCGTCCCAGGCCCCTGATGACATCACAAGATGTTATTGATTGGTTTTATTTTGGCAATATTGATTATTTAATTATTATTTTTATTACTATTATTGTGGTTTTATCAGCAGCATGTGGAGCTGATGGTTCTGCTGTTTAAAACTGTTTGATTTTGAAATTCCATGTGTGTGTGCATAATGTTCATTTGTGTGAGCCCCCTGTGAGATCTGCAGGGTACAAATGTGTCCCGGGTCTCTGATGACATCACAAGATGCTCTTGATTTGCTTTATTTTGGCAAGATTGATTTTTTATTTATTATTTTTGTTATTATTATAGTTTTATCAGCAGCATGTAGAGCTGATGGTTCTGCTGTTTGATATTTGAAATTCCACACAGGTGGATAATGTTCATATGTGCGAGATCTGCAGGGTGCAAACGTGTCCCAGATCCCTGATGACATCTCAAGATGCTCTTGATTTGCTTTATTTTGGTAATATTGATTATTTATTAATTATTATTTTTATTGTGGTTTTATTAGCATCATGTGGAACTGATGGTTCTGCTGTTTGATATTTGAAATTCCATGTGTGTGTGCATAATGTTCATTTGTGTGAGCCCCCTGTGAGATCTGCAGGGTACAAATGTGTCCCAGGTCTCTGATGACATCACAAGATGTTCTTGAGTTTCTTTATTTTGGAATTATTATTATTATTTTTTTTAATATATTTTTTATACTTTATATTTATTGATTGGTTATTCTCTGTTGTCACTGCATCTTTTCAGGAGGACTTGGCACACACCAAGCATCATTCCAATCCCTCTCTTCCCAAATATCCCACAGTTCCCTGAAGTGTGGCTCTTCAGGGCCATTCCTTTCCTTTCCCTTCCTGAGGTGATGGATCAGCCAGCAGGAAAATCCAAGCCCAGATCTTCCAAAGGGTGAAGCACGAGGTGCAAATTTTGCCCTAAACAAGGTGGCCATGGAGGGAGGGGGGATGAACAGGGATGGAGGAGCCTCGGGATGCCCCAGCAGGGAAAATCCCAGGTAAGCTGGAAAGCCAAGAGGGAGATGCCAAGCTCATTAGCATATTTCGAGCCACGGGATAATCAGGAAAGGGAAACAAAACGGGGAATGTGGCACTGAAAGCACTTTGTGGTGCCGTGGCCCAGCGCCAGGGCCCCCCTCCAGCCCCTCTCCCAGCCCTGCCTCGGGACTACAAAGCCATGGCAGGGAAAAACCAACAGCACTCCCCAAAAACCAACCCCAACAAAAGCCCCCCTGGCAACAATGCTCTGTCAGGCGTGATTTAGTGGGGCTGCAGCCCCCGGGCAAGCTCCAGTGAGCAATCTCAATCCTCGGGGTTCCCACACTGGGCCGCTGGCCTGCGCCTCCCCGCGCACAAAGCCACGAGGAGAGAGAGGGCAGTAAATAAAACTGCTGCTGCCTTTGTGTGCTGGGAGGGGGCCTGGCTGCGGGGGAGGCAGAGAAATGAACTGTGAAATGTGATATGAAATCAATTTTCTGCTCCTGGAGGGGCTGGTTTGGGAGGGAGGGGTGGGTTTTGGCACCCAGGAATAGATTTCTTCGTGTTTGCTTCAAGTAAGGCACACTTTGCTCATTCCCACTTTGGGTTTTTTTTTTTGGATGAAAGCTGTTTATAAATGTGAGGAATTGGCATTCCTCTGATCTGCCTCACAAAGCAATGACAGCCCATCCTCTGGGGAATCACAGCCCCCCATGGAATATTTGTGGGTTAGGGGTGGCCTCCTCTTTCCTGAGCAAAAATCCGAATTTCTGGCCTCTCTCTGGCTGTGTCACCACCCCCCCTGCTCCAGATGGTGCCCCCAGGAATATCAGAGAGGATTTTGGTGGAGAAACAAACACTGCCCTCCATGCAGTGTGTCCACACTTGCAATAAATGTGTGCAGCTCCCTGGGTGTCAGCAGGGAGCAGGAACTCCTCCGTGCCTCCAGGCATGGCTGTTTTCTTTTCCTTCCTCTGGATTTTTTTATTCCAGCTGTTCCTGATGGGGAGTGTGGGATTTCTGCAGTAATGCAAAAAAATGATAAAGAACAGGAAATCAAACGCCATGCTTTGGATGAGGTGGGGAAGCAGAAGAGCAGCGTTTGTGTGATGAGATATCCCAGGAATAAACTGCCAAGTGACATCACAAATCAGATCATCCCACACAATTCCCTCCCCAGCATCTCCCACATCCATCCCCTCCTCCTGGGGCTGGCAGGGATAATCCTCCCTGCCCTGGGGATTCCAGCAGCTGGATGGCTCCAAATCGAGTTGCTACTATAAAAGTTACCTCAGTTCTCCTGGAAATGTTTGAATTCCCTGCTCCTTTCCCACCCCCAGGTTCACCTAAGGTGTTCACCAGTCCAGCTTCATTTCTGCATCACTGCCAGGCTGAGCGTTCCCCCAGGGAGCAGGGGGAAGCCTCAGCCTTTCCTGGCTGGCTGGAGTTCCTGCTCCCTGCTGACACCCAGGGAGCTGCACACATTTATTGCAAGTGTGGACACACTGCATGGAGGGCAGTGTTTGTTTCTCCACCAAAATCCTCTCTGATATTCCTGGGGGCACCATCTGGAGCAGGGGGGGTGGTGACACAGCCAGAGAGAGGCCAGAAATTCAGATTTTTGCTCAGGAAAGAGGAGGCCACCCCAACCCACAAATATTCCATGGGGGGCTGTGATTCCCCAGAGGATGGGCTGTCATTGCTTTGTGAGGCAGATCAGAGGAATGCCAATTCCTCACATTTATAAACAGCTTTCACGCCATGCTTTGGATGAGGTGGGGAAGCAGAAGAGCAGCATTTGCATGATGAGATATCCCAGGAATAAACTGCCAAGTGACACCATAAATCAGATCATCCCACACAATTCCCTCCCCAGCATCTCCCACATCCATCCCCTCCTCCTGAGGCTGGCAGGGATAATCCTCCCTGCCCTGAGGATTCCAGCAGCTGGATGGCTCCAAATCGAGTTGCTACTATAAAAGTTACCTCAGTTCTCCTGGAAATGTTTGAATTCCCTTCTCCTTTCCCACCCCCAGGTTCGCCTAAGGTGTTCACCCAGTCCAGCTTCATTTCTGCATCACTGCCAGGCTGAGTGTTCCCCAGGGAGCAGGGGGAAGCCTCAGCCTTTCCTGGCTGGCTGGAGTTCCTGCTCCCTGCTGACACCCAGGGAGCTGCACACATTTATTGCAAGTGTGGACACACTGCATGGAGGGCAGTGTTTGTTTCTCCACCAAAATCCTCTCTGATATTCCTGGGGGCACCATCTGGAGCAGGGGGGTGGTGACACAGCCAGAGAGAGGCCAGAAATTCGGATTTTTGCTCAGGAAAGAGGAGGCCACCCCAACCCACAAATATTCCATGGGGGGCTGTGATTCCCCCAGAGGATGGGCTGTCATTGCTTTGTGAGGCAGATCAGAGGAATGCCAATTCCTCACATTTATAAACAGCTTTCACGCCATGCTTTGGATGAGGTGGGGAAGCAGAAGAGCAGCGTTTGCATGATGAGATATCCCAGGAATAAACTGCCAAGTGACATCACAAATCAGATCATCCCACACAATTCCCTCCCCAGCATCTCCCACGTCCATCCCCTCCTCCTGGGGCTGGCAGGGATAATCCTCCCTGCACTGGGGATTCCAGCAGCTGCATGGCTCCAAATCGAGTTGCTACTATAAAAGTTACCTCAGTTCTCCTGGAAATGTTTGAATTCCCTGCTCCTTTCCCATCCCCAGGTTTGCCTAAGGTGTTCACCAGTCCAGCTTCATTTCTGCATCACTGCCAGGCTGAGCGTTCCCCAGGGAGCAGGGGGAAGCCTCAGCCTTTCCTGGCTGGCTGGGTCTCCCAGTTCTCCCCACACATTTTTGTGTGATCTCAGTCCCCAGCAGGGTGATCCCCTCCACAGGTGCTGCATTCCACAGGGATTCCCACCTTTATGTCCCCTCAATTACTGTTAAACACACAGACAAATTCAGCAATAAAACCCACTGACAGAATTCAGCAATAAAACCCACTGAGAACCCACTGAGAAAATTCAACACCAAAACCCATTGACAAAATTCAACACTAAAATCCACTGACAAAATTCAACAATAAAATCCACTGACATAATTCAACAATAAAACCCACTGAAAAAAATCAGCAATAAAATCCACTGACAAAATTCAGCAATAAAACCCACTGATATAATTCAACACTAAAACCCACTGACATAATTCAACAGTAAAATCCACTTTGAAAACTTAAAAATAAAACCTACTGACAAAATTCAACATTAAAATCCACTGACAAAATTCGCGACTAAAATACACAGACATAATTCAACAATAAAATCCATGGACAAAATTCAACACTAAAACCCACTGATATAATTCAACAATAAAACCCAACACTAAAAGCCACTGACAAAATTAAACTCTAAAATCCACTGATATACTTCAATACGAAAATCTACTGACAAAATTCTACACCAAAATCCACTGGCAAAATTCAACACCAAAACCCAACACTAAAATTCATTGACAAAATTAAACACTAAAATCCACTGATATAATCCAATACTAAAATCCATGGACAAAATCCAACACTAAAATCCACTGACAAAATTCAACAATTAAATCCACTTATATAATTCCACATCAAAATCCACTGGCAAAATTCAACGTCAAAACCACTGAAAAAATTCAGCAATAAAATCCATGGACAAAATTCAACACTAAAATCCACTGGCAAAATTCAACGTTAAAACCCACTGAAAAAATTCAGCAATAAGATCCATGGATAAAATTCAACACTAAACCCACTGATATAATTCAACACTAAACCCACTGACAAAACCAAAACCCAAACTCCTCCTGCCCCTTCCTGCCACCTGCTGACGGCAGCCCGGAGGTGCCCGGGGAGGTGGGAGCACAATTCCTGCCGGGAATTCTGCCGGGTGTTGGGATTGCTGCCCAGCCCAGCCCTGCCTGTCCTGTGCTCAGCACATTGTTCACTCCCTCTCCAGATGGAACAGATTAGCCGGGCCCTGAGATGTTGTTAAATAAAATACGCAAAAAGAAAATACAATTATTGCTCAAGTGAAAACATACCGCAGGGGATTATTAAAAGACCAAGATGTTTTACATTTTAAGGATGTTCTGCAGGGGGTTTTTTTTGCAGCCTTCATGAACCAAAAGCTTGCAGGGGTGGTGTTAAACTTTTCCATGTGATCTCAGGGAGCTCTCCCAGCTCTGCCAGGGATGGGGTTGCCCTCTGTCCCTGCTGTGGGGTGGGAATTCCAGGGCCCAAATCTGTGTTTGCTGCTCCTTCAGCGAGCACCAGGCATGCCCGGGAGCAGGGGCTTGGCAGAGATGGAGTTCACCATGGAAAGGGAAAATTTCTTGTGCTGCTTCTACCCCATGCCCAGGTGGAGTGGAAATTTGGGCAGGAGAATTCCCAGCAGTCAGAGGAGTTCCCTGAGTGTCATTTCCCACCCAAATCCCACCCTTGAGTGTCATTGCCCCCCAAATCCCATCCCTGACCATCATTTCCCCCCAGATCCCATCCCTGACTGTAATTTCTCCCCTAAATCCAATCCCTCTCATTTTCCCCCCAAATCCCATCCCTGACTGTCATTTTCCCCACCAGATCCCATCCCTATCATTTCCCCCATAGATCCCATTCCTGTGTGTCATTCCCCCTCAAATCCCATCCTTGACTGTCACCTCCCCCAGATTCCATTCCTGTCTGTTATTTACACTCAGATCCCGTCCCTGACTGTCATTTCCCACCCAAATCCCATCCCCGAGTGTCAATTCCCCCTCAAATCCCATCCTTGACTGCCACTTCCCCCAGATCCATTCCTGTCTGTTATTTACACTCAGATCCCATCTCTGCCTGTCATTTTCCCCCCAGATCCCATCCCTGAGTGTCATTTCTCCCCCAAATCCCATCCCTGACTGTCATTTTCCCCATCAGATCCCATTCCTGTGTCATTCCCCCTCAGATCCCATCCTTGATTGTCACTTCCCCCAGATCCCATTCCTGACTGTTATTTACACTCAGATCCCATCCCTGCCTGTCATTTCCCCCCCAGCTCCCATCCCTGCCTGTCATTTCCCCCATATATCCCATTCCTGTGTGTCATCCCCCCTCAGATCCCATCCCTGACTGTCATTCTCCCCCAAACTCCATCCCTAACTGTCATTTCCTCCCAAATCCAGTGCCTGACTGTCATATTCCCCCAGACCCCATCCCTGATTGTCATTTCCCACCCAGATCCCATCCCCGAGTGTCAATTCCCCCCTCAAATCCCATCCTTGACTGCCACTTCCCCCAGATCCCATTCCTGTCTGTTATTTACCCTCAGATCCCATCCCTGAGTGTCATTTCCCCCCCAGATCCCATCCCTGACTGTTATTTCCCCCCAAATCCCATCCCTGACCATCATTTCCCCCTAGATCCCATCCCTGACTGTAATCTCTCCCCCAAATCCCATCCCTGACTGTAATTTCTCCCCTAAATCCAATCCCTCTCATTTCCCCCCCAAATCCCATCCCTGACTGTCATTTCTCCCCAGATCCCATCCCTGACTGTAATCTCTCCCCCAAATCCCATCCCTGACTGTAATTTCTCCCTTAAATCCAACCCCTCTCATTTCCCCCCCAAATCCCATCCCTGACTGTCATTTCCCCCATCAGATCCCATCCCTGTGTGTCAATTCCCCCTCAAATCCCATCCTTGACTGCCACTTCCCCCAGATCCCATTCCTGACTGTTATTTATCCTCAGATCCCATTCCTGAGTGTCATTCCCCCCCAGATCCCATCCCTGACTGTAATTTCTCCCCTAAATCCAATCTCTCTCATTTCCCTGCAAATCCCGTCCCTGACTGTCATTTCCCACCAGATCCCATCCCAGACCATCATTTCTCCCCCAGATCCCATCCCTGACTGTCATTCCCACCAAATCCCATCCCAGATCCCCAAAATCCCATCCCTGACCATCATTTTCCCCAGATCCCATCCCTGACTGTCATTTCCCCCAAATCCCATCCCTGAGTGTCATTTCAGATCCCAGCTGAACCCAACTGTGAGCAAAGGCCTCCAAAAGTTCTCCAGGTTGGTGTGCTAAGCTCAGTCCAACAATCACTGATTTCAGTACCACAAATACTAAATGTGGGATGGTTTGGGGTGGAAGGGACCTTAAAGATCTTCCTGTCCCACCCCTGCCAGGGCAGGGCCACCTTCCACTGTCCCAGGCTGCCCCAAGCCCTGCCCAGCCTGGCCTTGGACATCCCAGGTGTCCAGGAGCAGCCACAGCTTCTCTTTAATACAAGAAATCCTCTCAAAAATTATTTTTAAAGTATTCTGCAAACCTTGATCTGTCGAGAATCACCTTGGGTTGACATTATTTACTAATTACAGGGTAATTATTAGTTAATTACTGATTACAGAGATGCCCAGCAGGTGGGAAATGGAGATGGGAAATGTGAGGCCTGCGGTGATTTTGGCTACAGAAAACACAGTTTAAAATAAGAAAACACAATTTAAAATAAGAAAACACAGTTTAAAATAAGAAAACACAATTTAAAATAAGAAAACACTGTTTGAAATAAGTTTCTAATAAGAAAACAGAGTTTAAAATAAGTTGGGTGACTGAGTTTAAAATAAGTTGGGTGACTGAGTTTAAAATAAGCTGGGTGACTGAGTTTAAAATAAGCTGGACTCAGCAAGTCCCAGAGAGCTCAGCAGCACTGCCTTGCTGAGTTTATTTGAGCACATGTTTAATGTCTTTCCTGGATCTGGCTGCAGCAAGGCCAAGCCTTGCAGATTTTCAGGTGTGTGGTGAGAATAAATCACTTTTTAAATGGCTTTGGAAGGGGAATTTTGAGCGGAGCTGCAGCTCCAGCTCTCTCCTGAGCATCACTCCATCTCCTTAATGTCCCCCCACCTAAATCAACTCTTTCATGATGGATGAAAAATAAATTCAGCTCCTTGAAAACGTTCTCTCCCATTTGGTTTTGAATGGCTGGGGCCATGCTGGTGGCTGGTGACTGATGACAGGACTTGTCCCCAGCAGCCCAGCCTGGCTTTTCACCAGGCTGTCACTCACCAAGGACGTTTCCACTGGAAAAAATCCCTGTGGGAAGGGGTTTGGGGGGGATGCTCAGCCACATCTGCACTGCAGAGCACAGCTGGACGGGCAGCCATGCCCCCCCTGCTCGTTAATTAGGGAGCAGTTCTTGGAAAACATGGAAACACAAAGCTGGAAATAAAAAAAATCCCAGCTGCAATCAGATTTGTCTGCAGCCACATGAAAAATCCCACCCCCAAATCCCCAAAATCTCTCCTCCAAATTCCACCCCAAAATCTCCCCAAATCACCAAAAATCCCCCCCAAATCTCCCAAAATCCCCCCGAAGTTCCACCCCCAAATCCCCCCAAAATCTCCCCGAAATTCCACCCCCAAATCCCCCTGAAATTCCACCCCCAAATCCTCCTAAATCTCCCTGAAATCCCACCCCCAAATCCCCAAAATCTCTCCTCCAAATTCCACCCCCAAATCTTCCCAAATCACCAAAAATCCCCCCCAAATCTCCCAAAATCCCCCCGAAATTCCACCCCCAAATCCCCAAAATTCCCCCCCAAATCTCCCAAAATCCCCCCGAAATTCCCCCCTAAATCTCCCAAAATCTCCCCGAAATTCCACCCCCAAATTCCCAAAATTCCCCCCTAAATCTCCCAAAATCCCCCTGAAATTCCACCCCCAAATCCCCCCGAAATTCCACCCCCAAATCCCCAAAATCTCTCCTCCAAATTCCACCCCGAAATCTTCCCAAATCACCACAAATCCCCCCCAAATCTCCCAAAATCCCCCCAAATTCCACCCCCAAATCCCCCCGAAATTCCACCCCCAAATCCTCCTAAATCTCCCCCAAATTCCCCCCCCCAAATTCCCAAAACTCCCCCCCAAATCCCCCTAAATCCCCAGAAATTCCACCCCCAAATCCCCCCAAATTCCACCCCCAAATCCCCCAAACTCTGCCCCCAAAATCCTCCCCAAATTCCACCCCCAAATCCCCAAAAATCACCAAAATCCCCCCCAAATCCCCCAAAACTCCCCTCAAATTCCACCCCCAAATCTTACAGGAATTTTTTAAAAATGTAGTCGAACCCCCCAAATCCTGCTTTAGTTCAGGTGTTTTGTCAGGACAAAAATCTCATTTTTTGCCACAAAATCTCCAGAAATGTTGCAAATTCCTTTAAAATAGAACATCAAGTAGAGCCCAGCTGATTTTTACAAGGCACCTTCAAAAGAACCATGAATTTTTAGCAGAATTCTGATGATTCCAGGGTGTTTTTCCATATCATGGTACCTTGAGAATGCATCAGGCTGCAGGTGTGGGTGTGTGAGTATAAAAACATCAATATTGATTTAAAATGTTGATATTTTCTGTTCTAAGAAAAAAAGCCCAAACCTGTGGTATGTCCAAAACGCTGCTTTTTTAATATGCAGGAATATTTCTCTGGTGGAAAACTTTACAGAAAACCAAATATTAGGGGAAGGGTTGTGGAATGTGTTTGCCATGGCAAAGGGGAACAGCAGCAATGGGAAACTGCTGAGCTGTGCTTTGCATTTTAAAAATGTTTGCAGATTCATGGAAAAGTGGGAATGCAGCAGAAGGAAAGGGAGCTGCTGCTGATGACAACTTTCCTTCCTTTTAAAAAAAAACAGCTGCTTGTGGCAGCCTGGAGTTAAAGCTGGAGTTTTGTTTTATAATATGGGAACTGAAGTGGGAAATCTGAAATGGGAAAATGTAAATTTAAATCTAAAATTATGGGAAATCTGCTCCAGGCTGGAGCAGGATCTTCATCCCCATGGGAATCCAGGCCAGACCTGCTGGGGAGCTCTGAGGGTGCTGCTGGGTTTTTATTTGAGTTTTGTGTTGTATTTGGTTTGTATTTGTATTTGGGTTTTGTATTTTTATTTGGGTTTTGTGTTGTATTTGGTTTGTATTTGTATTTAGGTTTTGTGTTGTATTTGGTTTGTATTTTTATTGTATTTGGGTTTTCATCAGACTAAGGAAGGAATGATGAATCTGACCCCATGTTCTCAGAAGGCTAATTTGTTATTTTATGACACTATATTATATTAAAGAATGCTAGAACTTTCTTTCATTTAAATACCCAGCTGCTTATGGCAGCCCGGAGTTAAAGCTGGAGTTTTGTTTTATGATATGGGAACTGAAGTGGGAAATCTGAAATGAAATCTATGGGAAAATCTAAATCTAAATCTAACATTATGGGAAATCTGCTCCAGGCTGGAGCAGGATCTTCATCCCCATGGGCCAGACCTGGTGGGGAGCTCTGAGGGTGCTGCTGGGTTTGTATTTGAGTTTTGTGTTGTATTTGGGTTTTGTGTTGTATTTGGTTTGTATTTGTACTGTATTTGGGTTGTCCTCAGATGAAGGAAGGAATGATGAATCTGACCCCATGTTCTCAGAAGGCTAATTTATTATTTTATGACACTATATTATATTAAAGAATGCTAGAATTTTCTTTCATTTAAATACCCAGCTGCTTGTGGCAGCCCGGAGTTAAAGCTGGAGTTTTGTTTTATAATATGGGAACTGAAGTGGGAAATCTGAAATGAAATCTATGGGAAAATCTAAATTTAAATCTAAAATTATGGGAAATCTGCTCCAGGCTGGAGCAGGATCTTCATCCCCATGGGCCAGACCTGCTGGGGAGCTCTGAGGGTGCTGCTGGGTTTTTATTTGGGGTTTGTGTTGTATTTGGGTTTTGTGTTGCATTTGGTTTGTATTTGGTTTGTATTTGTATTTGGGTTTTGTATTTGGATTTGGGGTTTGTGTTGTATTTGGTTTGTATTTGTATTTGGGTTTTGTATTTGTATTTGGGGTTTGTGTTGTATCTGGTTTGTATTTGTATTTGGGTTTTGTATTTGGATTTGGGGTTTGTGTTGTATTTGGTTTGTATTTGTATTTTTATTGTATTTGGGTTTTCCTCAGATGAAGGAAGGAATGATGAATCTGACACCATGTTCTCAGAAGTTTAATTTATTATTTTATGATCTGTATTATATTAAAGATTACTAAACTAAACTATACTAAAGAATACAGACAGGATACTAAAAAGATGATGATAAAACTTGTGATTTTTCCAGAGTCCCAACACAGCTTGGCCCTGATTGGCCAAAGAGTGAAAACAATTAAACAATTTAATTTCACAGCAGAAATTAATGGAACAATCACCTGTGAGTGAACAATCTCCACACACATTCCAAAGCAGCAAAACACAGGAGAAGCAAATGAGATCAGAATTGTTTTCCTTTTTCTCTGAGGCTTCTCAGCTTCCCAGGAGAAAAACCCTGGGCAAAGGGATTTTTCAGAGATTGTGAATGCCACACTGGGGACCAAGGGACACCCACTGGAATCAGCTTTTCACTGTCAGAGCCTGCAGATTTTTACTCCATCCCAATCACACCACCCACAGTGGGATTATTCCCAAAAGCTGCTCTCAGAGCATTCCTCAGCTCCTGAGCGAGCAAGCTGATGTCTCAATACAGTTGAGATTAATAATTAAATGTTAAAATGTTGAATGATAAATAATTAAATGTTCTCCCAGCAGATCCTCTCTGAATCCCACACCTAAACCCCACAGCCCCTCATCCACGCAGTGACTCCAGCACTGGGAATGCAAATTCACCTTGGATTTAAATCTGATTTAAACCCGAGCTCTGCCACAGCCCCCCCGGTCCAGAAGTGATTTTATCAAGTCACTCAATCCCTCAGGATCTCGGCTTCCCCAGCCAGAGTTCAGGAGGAGAAGTGTTCTCCTCCATGCCATGAAGTGTTTTGCAAAGAGGCCTCTGTGATGTACTTAGGGATTTCCTCTGTGGAAGCTGAAACACCTCAAATCCTGTCAGAACCCCTCCAATCGTTCCAGCCCAGTAAAGTTCAAATGGGGAATAACACATTTGTTAAAAGAGGCCCCATTTTATGCTGAGAGGATGACATGGCCAAGAGACCATACATCCCTCAAAAATCAAAAAAAAAAAGAAATAAAAAATGAGGACAAGATTACCCAGCCAACGTAAACTGGAGTGGCGTGGTCGAGGTTTTCAGGATTTTTAGAGACACTTGGAATGAAAGAGGGAAAAATGCCACAGCCAAGTCTCAGGCCTGTGTACACTGCAGGAGGAAACTTGGGTTCTGAGCAAATATTTTAGTACAAATCAAATGCCTTCCAGGGATCAGCAGCTGGGGAGGCGGGAAGAAATTAATATTGGGAGCTTTAGAACTTCCCAGAACTATTCCCTCCCTCCTTGATTGAGGGAATTAACTTTTATTTTATTAACTTCTTCATGCCCTTCTCCCATGCAGGCTGCTCTGAAGGGCTTCCCCCTCCTCCCAGAGGGCTGCCCTGGGGATGTTGCTCTTGTGAGGCTTTAAGGAGCAGCTGGCTGTGATTAAGTGGATTGGGAGGATCAGTGCTTGATTAACTTTGTGCTGCTCCTGCCTTGCTCAGGTTCCTGCAGGAGAGTTCATCCCTGGCTTTGGGACAAGGTTGGGCTCTAATGGATCCCAGGCCTGGGAGCCCACCCAGGGCCAGAGCCCGGCCTGGGCACGGTCAGGTCTTGTTTCCCTGTCCTGCAGAGGTGAAACTGCTGTGGGGGCTTTGCTAGTCTGGGTTTTAGTCTACGTGTGCATAAACCCACCCCGGGAGCTTTGCTGGTCTGGGTTTTAGTCAAGGTGTTAATAAACTCACCAGGGGAGCTTTGCTAGTCTGGGTTTTAGTCTAGGTGTGCATAAACCCACCCAGGGAGCTTTGCTAGTCTGGGTTTTAGTCTACGTGTGCATAAACCCACCCAGGGAGCTTTGCTAGTCTGGGTTTTAGTCAAGGTGTGCATAAACCCACCCAGGGAGCTTTGCTAGTCTGGGTTTTAGTCAAGGTGTTCATAAACTCACCCAGGGAGCTTTGCTAGTCTGGGTTTTAGTCTAGATGTTCATAAACTCACCAGGGGAGCTTTGCTAGTCTGGGTTTTAGTCTAGATGTTCAGGAACTTGCCAGTCTAGGTGTTCATAAACTCACTGGAGGAGCTTTGCTAGTCTGGTTTTGGTCTAGGTACTCATAAGCTCACCAGGGGAAATTTGCCAGTCTGGGTTTTAGTCAAGGTGTTCACAAACTCACTGGAGGAGCTTTGCTAGTCTGGGTTTTAGTCTAAATGTTCATAAACTCACCAGTCTAGGTGCTCATAAACTCACCAGGGAAATTTTTAATCTAGGTTTTAGTCTAGGTATTTCTAAACTCATCAGGGGAGCTTTTCTAGTCTGGATTTTAGTCCAGGTGTTAATAAACTCGCCAGGGGAGCTTTGCTAGTCTGGTTTTTAGTCTAGGTATTCACAAACTCACTGGGGGAATTTTGCCAGTCTGGATTTTAGTCTAGGTGTTTATAAATTCGCTAATCTTGGTTTTAGTCCAGGTGTTCATGTCTTGGATTGTTTTTCTGGTGTTGAATTTTTCAGGGCTGTAGAGAATCATGGCATGGGTTGGGTTGGAAAGACCTTCCAGATTGTCCTTCCAGATTGTCCTTCCAAATTATCCTTCCAGATTATCCTTCCAGATTATCCTTCCAGATTATCCTTCCAGATTATCCTTCCAGATTGTCCTTCCAGATTATCCTTCCAGGATGTCCTTCCAGGATGTCCTTCCAGGTTGTCCTTCCAGGTTGTCCTTCCAGATTGTCCTTCCAGATTGTCCTTCCAGGATGTCCTTCCAGGATGTCCTTCCAGGTTGTCCTTCCAGATTGTCCTTCCTGATTGTCCTTCCTGATTGTCCTTCCAGGTTATCTTTACAGATTGTCCTTCCAGGTTGTCCTTCCAGATTGTCCTTCCAGATTTTCCTTCCTGATTGTCCTTCCAGATTGTCCTTCCAGATTGTCCTTCCAGATTGTCCTTCCAGATTGTCCTTCCTGATTGTCCTTCCAGATTGTCCTTCCAGATTGTCCTTCCAGATTGTCCTTCCAGATTATCCTTCCAGGATGTCCTTCCAGGATGTCCTTCCAGGTTGTCCTTCCAGATTGTCCTTCCAGATTATCCTTCCAGATTGTCCTTCCAGGATGTCCTTCCAGGATGTCCTTCCAGGATGTCCTTCCAGATTGTCCTTCCAGATTATCCTTCCTGATTGTCCTTCCAGGTTATCCTTCCAGATTATCCTTCCTGATTGTCCTTCCAGGTTGTCCTTCCAGATTGTTCTTCCAGATTGTCCTTCCAGATTAGGAAAGCCCTTGAACATGATATGAGCATTAAGGCCACAGGCAGGGCCACCTCCCACTGTCCCAGGCTGCTCCAAGCTGGCCTTGGACACTTCCAAGGATCCACAGCTTCTCTGGGAATTCTGTGCCAGGGCTTCCCCACCCTCACAAGGAACAATTTTTCCCCAAATCCCATCTAAAACTCCCCTCCTTTCCCTTAAGGCCATTGCAAATATCTGGGTGGACAAAGCTTTTAAGAAAAACACAGAAGGAATTTCTGGGTAACACCAGCAGAACTGAGGGCTGTAAGTGATGTTTATTTTGCATAATAAACAAATAAACAAACCCTGGAAAAGATCATTTTGGAAGGAATCTGCCAACCTTGATCTACCAAGGATCGCTTTGGGCTGGAGTTGTTCACTAATTACAAGGATTTCACTCAGAAAATCAGATTTTTTAAACTCAAAGTACAACAGTGATTGAATGAAACCCCAAAACTTCAACCACTGTGATTGTAACAGAAGAAACAGCAGGCTCTGAGTGTAAAATATTTTTTTATTGCCCAAATGAGGTGGACACACCTTTCCAGAGGGAGAACTCTGAGCAGAGCTCCTTGGCCAAGCCCTGGAAAAACAGGGAATGTCCCTTCAGCAGTGAGAGCCATGCAGGGGACTTGATTTTCTGCAAAACAGGAGAATTTATCCACCCTGTGCAAATTGTGACACTGCTGGCCAAAACCTCACTCTGAGTGCCCCCAGTTGGCCAAGCCTAAGCCAGGTTTATAATTTCCTTTTCCCTTTTTTAAACTGAGCCCAGAAAGGGGCAGGGGAAGCAAGATGAGCTCAAAGCAAATCAAAATTCTCCTATTAACAGGCATCATTAACTAGCTGCAAAATTGCTGTCATTTCCCACTGCAGAGAAATCCTACAACAATCCTAAATCAATAACTGAGCTGAGCAAAGCTGCTCTCCTAAGGAGATTCTGGTCCATTGAAGCTGTCATGTAAAAATAGTAAGAATTAAAAAAGAAATAAAAATCAAGAGAAAGCAAATGGAGGCTTGGCTGGGCTTCTGCACTCAATTCTGCCTTGATGGAAATGAATAAAACTCAAGTGAAGTCCACAGGCATCTCCTAATTATATCACAAGGTTTTATTCCACTTAAATTTTCATGAAAGACTCCTGATTTCTTTTTATTATTCTCCATGGGAGTATAACATGTTGGTTAACCAGGAGAAAGGAAGCCAAAAAAAAAAGAAAAAAAAAGATGAAACTCTTGATGGCCGTGTTTGTCGGGATAGATCAATTGTGGGGTTTCAACTGGGTATGGAAATTCCCTGCTTGCAATATGGCTAAAAAGAAAGAGCATGGATGATTTAACAATTTACATAACCTGAGAGACTCAGCTGCAAATTGAATGAATGGGGCTCTTTGTTTTCTCTAAACTGGAATAAAAAGAGGGGGAGAACAAAAAAAAAAAAAAAAAAAAGGGAAAAAAAATAAAAGGTTCTTATATAATTGTCTCTGTGACTGGCATGATAGGAAGTTTTCTGGCTATTGGTGGAATTAAGACTGGGAATTATGAGAAAACACAAAGCAATCAAGGGGCAGTGGAGCAATTGGACAGAGGGACTAATAGGGAGTGACAGAGCCAGGCCTGGCCAGGGCCAGGCTGGGTTTGCACATTGTGCTGGGCAGAGCTGGGTCCCTCTGGGGCCACCCAGCCCCTCCAGGACACCCCAGCCCGTGGGATTGAGCTGGGATTGAGCTGGGATTGAGCTGGGATTGAGCTGGGACTGAGCTGGGATTGAGCTGGGATTGAGCTGGGATTGAGCTGGGATTGAACTGGGATTGAGCTGGGACTGAGCTGGGATTGAGCTGGGATTGAGCTGGGATTGAACTGGGATTGAACTGGGATTGAACTGGGATTGAGCTGGAATTGAGCTGGAATTGAGCTGGGATTGAACTGGGATTGAGCTGGGATTGAGCTGGGATTGAACTGGGATTGAACTGGGATTGAACTGGGATTGAGCTGGGATTGAACTGGGATTGAGCTGGGACTGAGCTGGGATTGAGCTGGGATTGAGCTGGGATTGAGCTGGAATTGAGCTGGGATTGAGCTGGGATTGAACTGGGATTGAGCTGGGATTGAACTGGGATTGAACTGGGATTGAACTGGGATTGAGCTGGGATTGAGCTGGGATTGAGCTGGGATTGAACTGGGATTGAGCTGGGTCCCTCTGGGGCCACCCGGCCCCTCCAGGATATGCCAGCCCGTGGGATTGAGCTGGGATTGAGCTGGGATTGAACGGGGATTGAGCTGGGATTGAGCTGGGATTGAACTGGGATTGAGCTGGGATTGAGCTGGGATTGAACTGGGATTGAACTGGGATTGAGCTGGGATTGAGCTGGAATTGAGCTGGGATTGAGCTGGGATTGAACTGGGATTGAGCTGGGATTGAACTGGGATTGAGCTGGGACTGAGCTGGGATTGAGCTGGGATTGAACTGGGATTGAACTGGGATTGAACTGGGATTGAGCTGGGACTGAGCTGGGATTGAGCTGGGACTGAGCTGGGATTGAGCTGGGATTGAGCTGGGATTGAGCTGGGATTGAGCTGGGACTGAGCTGGGATTGAATGGGGATTGAACTGGGATTGAGCTGGGATTGAGCTGGGATTGAACTGGGATTGAGCTGGGACTGAGCTGGGATTGAGCTGGGATTGAGCTGGGATTGAGCTGGGACTGAGCTGGGATTGAGCTGGGATTGAGCTGGGATTGAACTGGGATTGAACTGGGATTGAGCTGGGACTGAGCTGGGATTGAACTGGGACTGAACTGGGATTGAGCTGGGATTGAGCTGGGACTGAGCTGGGATTGAGCTGGGATTGAGCTGGGACTGAGCTGGGATTGAACTGGGATTGAGCTGGGACTGAGCTGGGATTGAACTGGGATTGAACTGGGATTGAACTGGGAGCAGCCCGGGCTGCTGGAGCTGCCCCTGCCCACGGCACTGGGGGGCTCTGAGGGCCCTTCCCACCCAAAGCACTGCAGGGGGTGCCTTGGCAATAATATTTACAATAGCAGGAACGGAACGGGGCACTCCTTGTCAGCGTCTGAGAGGTTTTATTAAAGCATCAGCCTCAACACATTGTTACAACAATGGAGACAACCAGATGCCACCTTCTCCCTGAATCCAGCAGAATGCCAAAGAGATTTAATGTTACAGCATGTCATAAAGCCATTTCCATATCATAAAGCCATTTCCATATCATAAAGCCATTTCCATCTGCATTTCAACCAATCACACATAGAGAACAGGAACATTGACAATAATTCTGTCCAATAATATAAAGCACACGTAGCTTTGGTAAGTGGCCTACTATCTTACTGTCTGAGGCCTGATTTTTCCTTTCTTAAAACCCTCTGATTTTTAGGATTCCCACAGGGGGAACCTCAGGACTTTGTCCCATTTGTCCCTCGGGATTTTGTGGGCTCACAGGCACAAATCCCTTTCCTGGGGCAGCCCAGGGGTTGAATTATTTCTCCAGGGGAAGCTCAATTGCTCCATTTCCACCAGCTCAATTATTCCATTTCTGCTGATGACTTTCTGGGGCTACCTAAAAACAGAGGCCAGGCAGAATTAAGAGAATAAAAAGTGGTTTTGTTTATTGAAGGGCCTTCAGGAAATTTAGGGCAGACAAAGCCCACCCAAAATGGATGAGGGGTCACAGGTGTTCCCACTTTTATAAATTTGGTCCATTTGCATATTGGGGGTTAATTTGCCAATTACAGCTCCAGCTAATGAAGTCATTCACCCCAAGTTTGCTGCCCCAAATCCCTTTTGTTTCCATCTCAGGGCCTGAGGCAGTGAGGTGTCCGTGATTGCCAGGCCTGCAGAGGAATTGTTGTGTCTGCCCCAAATGGGGAAGCAGCAGCTCACACTGTACATGGAGTTTAGAGTCACACACTGCAGAACTGCAGGATACCATGAGTTAGAGTTATACAAAGTTTAGAGTTATACAAAGAATTGCAGGATTACAAATAAAAAAAACCATAAAAGCTAAAATCCTGAGGCATCACTGCCATGTCCCCTCTGGCCTGGCCAGCACACACCTCCAACACCTGAAATAATTTCTGTCTGTTTCTTGTGGGCACCTGCTCCTGTGTTAAATGTGGATCCCTCCAAAAATCCAGGGAAGTCCTGAGCTGTCCTGGAGGCCACAGAGCTCGGCCCTGTGAGGATGGCCCGGGGCTCCCCCTGACCCCAGCAGGAATCTTTCATTTTAAATCCTCTTAATCCAGCAGCTTTGCACCAGGCTGGAAAGGACCTCTCAAATAAACAGCTGGGAAGGGGAATGATTGGAATGGGAATAATGGGAATAATGGGAATAATGGGAATGGGGACGGGAATAATGGGAATAATGGGAATAATGGGAATAATGGGAATAATGGGAATAATGGGAATGGGGATGGGAATAATGGGAATAATGGGGATGGGAATAATGGGAATAATGGGAATGGGAATGGGAATAATGGGAATGGGAATAATGGGAATGGGAATGGGGATGGGAATAATGGGAATAATGGGAATGGGAATAATGGGAAGAATGGGAAGAATGGGAATGGAAATGGGGAAGATAATGGGAATGGGAATGGGAATTGGAAGTGGGATGGGAATGGGAACAGTAATAATGGGAATAATAGGAATGGGAATGGGGATGGGAATGGGAATAATGGAAATGGGAATAATGGGAGGAATGGGAGGAATGGGAACGGGAATGGGAATAGAAATGGGAACAGGAATGAGAATGGGAATGGGGATAGAAATGGGAATAATGGGAAAAATGGGAATGGCAATGGGAATGGAAACAAGAACAGGAATGGGATGTGGATGGGGATGGGAATGGGGAGGGCAAACCCTGTGTGGAACATCTGGCAGCACAGCTGGTGGCACACGGGCCGCATCTCCTCCCTGCACTGCTGCAAGAGGGAAAAACAAACTTCACCTCTTGGACTGCAACCAGCAGATGAAAACAAATTAATCTTTTTCTTTTTAATTATTTGTGTGTGTGTGTGCTGTATATTTGCAGCCAGTGTCTGTCTGGATGTCCTGCTGTAAAGCTTTGGGTTAGAAATTCCTCAGTTTGCCCCCTCCCCTCTGGGCAGAACCAGCTCAAATCAACAAATTCTCCCTCATCAATCTTGGCCAGGATTCGTTTTCCTTCTTTTTCCTGCCCCAATCCTTGTATTCACTGTGGAGATCACATTTTATTTCCACACCAGGCATTAAAATTATCAAATTTTGGCCTCTAATGTGCTTGTAAAATCTTTTCTTTTTTTCCCAAACAGATTTTTACCATTTAATGAATTTTTTTTTTAATTAAAGGCTCATGGCACAATGACGCTGGGTGGGCATCATTTATTTCAGAGCAGATCCTGACCAGAAAACCTTCATCAAGATGATGATGGGAGCTCAAGTTCCTTATTAAACTCCAGAGATTTCAGATAGAAAATCAGATTTTCTAAACTCAAAGTACAACAGTGATTGAATGAAACCCCAACACTTCAACCACTGAAATTGTAACATAAGAAACAACAGGCTCTGAGTCTATAAAATGTAAAAAAAAATTAAAATCTTCTATATCCAACATTAAACCTATATAAATCCATGAATTCTGGTCAAGTTTATCTCTTATTCTCCAAAACTTGATATAGCAACAGTGGTTTTATAACCACAGCCTGCTCCCAAAAATAAGCAAGTATTTCGAGGGCTTCTTTCAGGGTACATTTTTTTTCTCATAAAAAATAATAAATGGCAATATCTGAACCACATTTAGGTATTTTATTCGCTCTCGGGCCTGCCAACTCAAACAATGATTTGTGTCTTTATAGGAAGGCACTTCACCATTTTCAAATAAATATTAAAATGCTCCCTCACAGGAAAAAATATTCCTGTGGTTAGGTGAGATATGCTGGAAAAATTAAGGCTGGTCCTCAAAGACCTGGTGTTGTTACACTTTCCTGTTCTTAATTTGCTTAATCCTTCCTCAAACTCAAAAAATTCAGATCAGAGCAAAAGAAAAAGTGTTTTAAAAGGAGCTTTGATACCCACAGCAGATTTCTTGATGAGTTTTATTTTAGCCATTTGCTGCAGAAAGAGATGGGGATGAAATAAGAGCTTTTATCTTTTTAATTTATCTTTTTTCCTGGTGATGGTGCTTCCCAAATTCTGTGTCTGCCAGGCAAAGCCTCTCCATCAAAACTGGGAGGAGGAACAGATTTGAAAGGGATAAAATTTTGGGTTTTATGTGTGTTTGTAATCAAAGAGGTGCCACTTATGTATTAAATTTCCATTTTTCCTCTGAAAAACCAGGGGAAAATGATGAGAGGGAGGATGATGAACACCCTGACACAAATTTGTGCTGTCACAGGGAAAATCAGCACCTTCTATTTGAGTAACTCTCAGAAAAAGGCTGAGTAGGGAAAAAAGAAAAGCAGAAAAGGGAAGTATTTGCACCCCATGAGCTGTTTGGTGGGGAGAGAAGTGAGTCCTGCCTTTCTGACTGCCAAATAAAAAGCTTAAATGGGAAAAATCTTTTAAAATTTCCCATTTCCAGGAGGTTTTTAAGTCCTCTCAGACCTGCTCCTGTTTTGAACTGGTAGAGAAGCTCATCAGGCAGAGAGACACGGAGGGAGTGAGGTTCAGCCTGGTGTCCCAGCCAGAAAATCCCTCTGAAGCCATGGAAAAACCGGGATCAGGATTGTGGAGGGCTGAAGGAAAATTTCCCCTTTCAGGCAGAACCTTCTGCTGGAACCTCTGAGCACTTGAACCTCACTCCTTCTGTCCTAACGAGCTCCTCGTGCTTCCCAAAATCCTGAAATTCCCATCCTGATACTCCTTATCTCCAAATCTTGATAACCCCTGAAATTCCCATCTTGATATTCCTTATCTTGAAATCCTGGTAACTCCTGAAATTCCCATCCTTGTACTCTTTATCTCCAGATCCTGGTAACTCCTGAAATTCCCATCCTGACATCCCTGATCTCCAAATCCTGATAACCCCTAAATTCCCATCCTGATACCCCATATCCCCAAATCCTGATAACCCCAAAATTCCCATCCTGACACCCCTGAGATTCATCTCCAAATCCTGATAACCCCCGAAATTCCCATCCTGATATTCCTTATCTCCAAATCTTGATAGTCCTGGAATTCCCATCCTGATACCCCTGAAATTCCCATCCTGATATCTCTTATCTCCAAATCCTGATAACCCCTAAATTCCCATCCTGATACCTTTGATCCCCAAATCTTGATAACCCCAAAATTCCCATCCTGACACCCCTTATCTGGAAATCCTGGTAACTCCTGAAATTCCCATCCTGATATTCCTTATCTCCAAATCTTGATACTCCTGGAATTCCCATCCTGATATCCCTGATCTCCAAATCCTGATATCTTCTAAATTCTCATGCTGATACTCTTATCTCCAAATCCTGATAAACCTTAATTCCCATCCTGACACCCCTGATCTCCCAATCCTCATAACCCCTAAATTCCCATCCTGATACCCCTGAAATTCCTATCCTGATAACCTCAAAATTCCTATCCTGATACCCCTAAATTCCCATCCTGATCCCCCTGAAATTCCTATCCTGATAACCTCAAAATTCCCATCCTGATACCCCTAAATTCCCATCCTGATACCCCTGAAATTCCTATCCTGATAACCTCAAAATTCCTATCCTGATACCCCTAAATTCCCATCCTGATACCCCTGAAATTCCTGTCCTGATAACCTCAAAATTTCTATCCTGATACCCCTGAAATTCCCACCCTGACACCTCTGATCTCTTTTTTTGGGCTTTTTTTTCAGCAGCCCAACATCAGCTTTCAGAGCTGCACCCCCTGCACTGCAGGGCTGGGAAAGGATATCCCAAATCTTTCTTTGGGATGATAAAAATCCCCTTTTCCCCCTCAGGCACTGAGGCAAGTGTGAGGCAGCAAATCCCACACGACTCTATTTCCAAATCAGATCCTTTTGGCCCACCTTTAATACCATTTTTTTCCCCCAAAATGAATTAAATATCCGTTCTTTTACCACCCAGTTTATTTGATCATCCAGGAAGATAAATGGCTGCTGCTGAAATATTAAACAAAGGGAAAATTAAAGTACTGGGAAGGGTAAACAATACAGCAAAGCACAATTTCCTTTCTGCTACGTGGAGAAAAGAATTCTCTCTTTCTTGCTAAATAGCAGCACACAGGCTCCTGGGCACACATGGAATTTCTCCCCAAAATCAAGAGGATTTTTACCTGTCTGGGTGAATTTTTATTTGAATGGGAGCAAATGAAGTGTTTCTAGATAGGATCCACCCCAAAAAAAAAAATTATCATGAAGTTTAGCACGGGGAGATTTTAATATCACAGCTTTGGTTGTGTTTCAAATGAAAAAAAAAAACCCTTAAAATCATAAAAAAATTCAATTAAAATCATCAAAAAATAAAATTAAAATAATTTAAAAATAAAAATTAAAATCCTGAAAGCCAACATTTTCCTGGACAATTAGCAGCAATGTTGGGCACCCTCTTTTCAGATTGCTGCGTGCAACTTCAGGACACAGGGCTAATTTAATGAGGCATGAATTTAAATATATTAAGAGCTCAACAAAACAGGGAGAGAATCAGGGAGGTGAAAAGTCAGTGCCCCTCCTTGTCCCGCTGTCTTCTTTTTGTTGGCTGCGGGGCTGGGAGACACGAAACCAAACCAGCAACACAACCTGTCTGAGTTTTATTCAAATCAGCCAATTAAAACATCGAGCTGAAATGTCAACGAGCATGTCCAGCCCACTCAGGAATTAAAGCAGGACAGCGTCTGTCTGTCCTCACCACAAAGCAGGGAAGATTTTTTAATTCCATTTCTGCAAAAGTTGTGACAGGAGATTGCAGCCATGAAAAACACCCTGAGAGCTGCTGCTGGACACTGAGATTTTTCTTTTTTATCCACGGGAACTCTTCAGCAGTGTCTTGGTTTGAGCAGGCAGGTGTGTGCTAAGGGAGGCAGGAGCTTCCCCTAAAATGGAATATCTGAACTTCTTCCTTCCAAATTATTATAATTTTGAAATTTTTATATATATATATATATATATATATATATATATATATATATGTATATATAAAAATATATAAATATATATATAAAAATATATTTATATTTATATATATATAAATATATATAACTATAATTATAATTATATATAATTATAATTATATATAATATATATTATATAAATATATAAAAATATATAAAATATATTATATATATTATTAATATATTTATAATATATAATAATTATTAATATATTAATGTTTATATAATATTTATATATAATAGATATTGATATATAATTATTATTAATATATATATAATTATATATATATAATAATTATATATATATAATTATAATTTTGAAATTAAGGGAGGCTCTCAGGCAAAGATATGGGAGTAGGAATAACAGTTCTTTATTAGGAAAAAATTTTAAAATTAAAATAAAAATTAAAAAATGCATAAATCAAGCCCACACTGCCAGAGTGAGAATATGACAGGACCCCCTGTGTGCCAGGGTGGTGTCCCAGCCCCATGCCAGGGGGGCTCAGCCCTCCTGCAGTGCCAGCTGTGCTTCTGCTGCAGCAGGGATCCTGCACAAGGGGGGAGTTTTCCTCTGCAGCTCCAGGGCTGCTGCAGATGGGCCTGGGCTCCCTCTGGCCATGCAGGGCAGCAGAAAGCTGCTCCTCTGGCACTGCAGGGGGCAAAGGCTGCTGGGGTGTCCCAAAGCTCAGATTGGATCCAGGTAGGAATGCTTGGCTCCTGCCCTGGGTGCAGCATCTCCCCATGGGATGGGGGAATTGGAGCAGCCATGAAGGGACACTCACTGGCCATGGACAGGAGATAATTAATAATTAATGACTCATGACAGCAGATAATTAATAATTAATGGCCCATGGACAGCAGAGATCTCCTGGAGGGAGGATTGGTTGTGAAGAGATAAAGAAAACTGCCCCATGAACAGCAGAGAGCTGCCCCAGCTCTGACAGATGGAAATAGAACACACACCCCCATTTCCAGCCCAAGTCATGGTGGCAGGAGCTGGGTGTCCATCCAGCCCTAAAAGGGTCCCTGTGGTGCACATTCCCCACTGCTCCTCTGGCAATGCAGGGGGCAAAGGCTGCTGGGGTGTCCCAAAGCTCAGGTTGGATCCAGGTAGGAATGCTTGGCTCCTGCCCTGGGCACAGCATCTCCCATGGGATGGGGGATTGGATCAGCTCTGCAGGGACACTCAGTGGCCATGGACAGAAGGTAATTAATAATTTGTAGGGGCCGTGAGATTATAGTATGTATTGTATAGCTGGCCTCTCAGTAAGAGATCTATGTATTGTATAAGTGACCCTGCTCCGATTCTCGTTACTGTAAATGGGCTGCAGCTGTGATGCCCTTAATTGGGTGGCAGCTGTAGCCACATGAGAAGGTTTGGGATAAAAGGGCTGGGCCAGTCAGAGAGAGCCTGGAGGAGCCCTGATGGAGAAGCAGAGACATCACCCCTGTGAAAAGCTGCCTACAAGAAAATCATTGAGAAGGTATGAGACCTTAGAACTATGCTAACTACATATGATAGCAACAATAATTAATGGCCCATGAACAGCAGAGATCTCCTGGAGGGAGGATTGGTTGTGAAGGGATAAAGAAAACTGCCCCATGAACAGCAGAGAACTGCCCCAGCTCTGACAGATGGGGATGAATTCACACCTTGCCTGGCAATCCAGGCCAGCCAGGCAGCATTTAGGGTTCATCAACCACCTCTGACACTGCCACAGCTCCTTCAGCTCATTTTTACCTCTCTTTACTGCCCAAACTCTGATTTCAGCTGCTCCTTTTTATCACAAGAATGCTCAGATTGAAGTTCCTCCAGCTTTCCATTTTCTCCAGAGGATAAAATCAATACCTGATAAAATCCAGAGGATTTAAGGCTGAATTTAAGGATCTCCTCCCTCTGACAGGATATTGGGGTGAGCAGGCATCATTTCATCACTCCCACAGCTCCTCTTTGTGATGTGGCACTCAGGGCTCCTGAAATTTGGGTGAAAAGTTGTATTTTTCCCAGGAGAGGTCTCTGGAATGATGGGATTTTGTTCACCCACTTTGGGGTGGGAGAGTTGGGACACCTCATTCCTGCTGTCCCATCCCAGGCAGATCCTACAGCAGAGATCTCCTTCCTCTGCTTAAGGAAATCATTCCTGATTCTGATCTCTGATGAGCCCAAATTGGGGTCCTTCCATCATTTCAGAGAGGCCCCCAAGTCATCTCCATCCCTTTCTGCTGGAGGCTCCAAAAGGGTTTGGAATGTTATGGAATATTTCATTGTCCTTAAATTTATAGGACCAGATCTTTGCTCTGCTGATTTCAGAGCTGCACTAAATTTTCCCTGTAAAAGTTCTGCCCCAGAAAAGATAAAACTCCCTGAGATGGGCTCCACACCAATCATTTTATCTACCATAAATCAGCCAGCTCAGCTTTAGATTATCTACAGCAATTCAGTTTTCTTGCTTATGAAAAAAAAAAAAACCCAAACAAATCAGGGAAGGGAAAAGGAATTCCAGTGTGCAAATATCCCAGAGAACAGATTAGTTATTGTTCCAAAATCTCCTCTTTAATGGCATTACCAGAAAATCAGCTTTTTGCTAGAAAGATGGGCTGATTTTCCTGCCCAGGCTGGCAGCTGGGAGGTGTCCTGGACAGGGAACTCGGGAATAAATCCATGGACATTAAACACGAAACTCCTCCATCAATAAAGAGGGAGGAGATCTCATTCTGCTGTTGAGATGCTCTTTAATCTCTTCTTATTTCATGAGCTTCCACTGCAGCCTCCTCTGGCTGGTGGTGGTTTCCCCCAGGACTGGATTGGGCTGAGAAGTTTCATCCAGGGAAATTTCCCACCTGGAAATTCCCTTCCATGTTCAGCAGGATGGGCCACGGGCTCTCCTTGCTTCTGTCAAACCATTCCTGGCCAGTTTTGTTCTGCCATCGTCTCCATTCCAACGTGGAGCTGGAGATGAGAGAGGTTAAACCTTAATAAAATCAAAATTTAGCTCTTTGCACAGCTGAACTCTTCCATAAAATCAGAATAAATCTTTCTGATACACTTGGCTGTGGGAAATGGATTTGTAGAGAATTCTGATTGTGGTGGCATGAGTTATAACATCTGTATTGTCTCACCATCCCATGAGACTGAAAATAGAATAAAAGTTTTTAAAACTATTCTATTTATGCCTCTCAGTTGCATAATCCAACAGCTGGGTTCAAAAATAATGCTCACATTTGCATTTTTCAGCTGAAACCAAGATTAAAACCAAGTTCTGAGCTCCTGAGCCTGTCCTGGAGGGAATTTTTGTGTTCACACCCTGTTGCAGATTTAGTCAATCACCAGGCCTGGGCAATCTGGTTTTACAATAGGATCCCAAATTCTGCTGATGTTTTCTCCAAGAGAAGTAATAAGCAAAGTGATGATCATAAAGGAATTTTATTTTTAGGGAATTGGGACCACAACTTCCTGAAAACTACCAGACCAGATAATGTCTTTTTCCCTTCTCCCTCTTTTATGGCAGGCACTTGTTCTAAAAAAGCTCCCCCACTTTCTTGAAAATGGCCTTTTAAAATCCATCATTTCATGCAGCTCTGGCAAATCAGCTCCTGTGCTATTTCCTTTCCTTCCTTCCTTTCCCTCTCCTCTCCCTCCTTAAATCCAGCCCTGCATTTCAAATCAGCCACGAGAAATAAAGGGAAAGGAGCTTGAAGGAGTTGAAATCTCTTCATCGTGACAGGGCCGTGTTTTCTTTGTGCAGGAGCCTAAATGAGGCTTTAGAAAATGATATGGTCCCCCCTGGATGGGTCTGCTGTGCTCAGAGCCCATTAGGCAGGGCAGGAAAATTCCTCAGGGACAGCTGAGAGCAGACTCCAGACCCCAGAGGATGGAGATCTCTGTTTGCTTTCCTGCATGGAGAATTAATAAATGTCTCCATCTTCCAGCAACTGAACGTCCAGGAAGCAGAAGGAGTGGGGGGAAGAGAGCAGTGGGATGTGTGTTTTTCCCTTTTTTCCTCTGGTGCACATTGGTGTGCTCAGGCTGTATTTGCACATTATTCTTTGCTTGCTCCCTGGAGGGTTCTCTGCCCTGGCTTGAAGGCAATCCATCTGTCCTGAGCAGGTACCTCAAGATAATGAAGAGGCCATAATTCAGTAATCGTGGCCATCTTGTCCTTGGAAGATTGATTTTTGGCCTCTAAGTGTCAAGGTTGGTGAAACCCAGTCAGCAGCCACAAAAAGGGACAGACAGAGGGACAGACAGAGCCCTGGGCTGGGGCAAATTCCCAAAATTGATGGATCCTGGAGTCACTGCCCTATCTGCACATGGACTAATGATTGTTAAAACAGAAACACTCCCTGCTTCATCCAGTTCACAGCTTGGAGCTGCTCCTTTCATTTTCTTTCCCAACCTGGAAATTTCCTGGAGTAAATTTGGCAATAGTAACTGGTTATATTCCAGCTCCAAACTGGAAATTTCCTGTAGTGAATCTGGGAATAGGGACTGGTTATATTCCAGCTCTAAACTGGAGATATCCTGGAGTAAACCTGGAGTAAACCTGGCAATAGGAACTGGTTATGTTCCAGTTCCAAACTGAAAATTTCCTGGTGAAAACCTGGGAATAGAGACTGGTTATATTCCAATTCCAAATAGGAAATATCCTGGAGTAAATGTGGTGTTAATCTGGGAATAGGGACTGGTTATGTTCCGATCCCAACTGGAAATATCCTGGAGTAAACCTGGGAATAGGAACTGGTTATATTCCAGTTCCAAATTGGAACTATCCTGGAGTAAATCCTGGTGAAAACCTGGGAATAGGGACTGGTTATGTTCATGTTCCCAACTGAAAATATCCTGGAGTAAACCTGGACTAAATCTGGGAATAGGGACCAGTTATGTTGAGATCCCAACTGGAAAAATCCTGGAAATATCCTGGAGTAAAGTTGGGAATAGGGACTGGTTATGTTCAGGCTCCCAACTAGAAATGTCCTTGTGAAAACCATGGAATAAGGACTGGTTATATTCCAGTTCCAAATTGGAAATATCCTGGAGTAAATCCTGGTGAAAACCTGGGAACAGGGACTGGTTATGTTCAGATCCCAACTGGAAATATCCTGGAGTAAACCTGGAGTAAACCTGGGAATAGGGTTTGGTTATATTCCAGCTCTAAACTGGAAATATCCTGGAGTAAACCTGGAGTAAACCTGGCAATAGGAACTGGTTATATTCCAGTTCCAAACTGAAAATTTCCTGGTGAAAACCTGGGAATAAGGACTGGTTATATTCCAGCTCCAAACTGGAAATATCCTGGAGTAAACCTGGGAACAGGGACTGGTTCTGTTCATATCCCAACTGGAAATATCCTTGTGGGGGTGGGAAAAACCTGGGAATAAGGACTGGTTATATTCCAATTCCAAATTGGAAATATCCTGGAGTAAATATGGGATAAACCTGGGAATAGGGACTGGTTATATTCCAGTTCCAAACTAGAAATATCCTGGAGTAAATCTGGTGAAAACCTGGGAATAGGAACTGGTTATGTTCCAGCTCCAAATTGGAAATTTCCTGGAGTAAATTTGGCAATAGGAACTGGTTATATTCCAGCTCCAAACTGGAAATTTCCTGCAATAAACCTGGGAATAGGGACTGGTTATATTCCAGCTCCAAACTGCAAATATCCTGGAGTAAACCTGGTGAAAACCTGGGAATAGGGACTGGTTATGTTCGAGTTCCAAACTGAAAATTTCCTGGTGAAAACCTGGGAATAGAGACTGGTTATATTCCAATTCCAAATAGGAAATATCCTGGAGTAAATGTGGTGTTAATCTGGGAATAGGGAGTGGTTATGTTCAGATCCCAACTGGAAATATCCTGGAGTAAACCTGGGAATAGGAACTGGTTATATTCCAGTTCCAAATTGGAACTATCCTGGAGTAAATCCTGGTGAAAACCTGGGAATAGGGACTGGTTATGTTCATGTTCCCAACTGAAAATATCCTGGAGTAAACCTGGACTAGATGTGGGAATAGGGACCAGTTATGTTGAGATCCCAACTGGAAAAATCCTGGAAATATCCTGGAGTAAAGTTGGGAATAGGGACTGGTTATGTTCAGGCTCCCAACTAGAAATGTCCTTGTGAAAACCATGGAATAAGGACTGGTTATATTCCAGTTCCAAATTGGAAATATCCTGGAGTAAATCCTGGTGAAAACCTGGGAACAGGGACTGGTTATGTTCAGATCCCAACTGGAAATATCCTGGAATAAACCTGGAGTAAACCTGGGAATAGGGACTGGTTATATTCCAGTTCCAAACTAGAAATATCCTGGAGTAAATCTGGTGAAAACCTGGGAACAGGGACTGGTTATGTTCCAGTTCTAAACTGGAAATTTCCTGGAGTAAACCTGGGAACAGGGACTAGTTATTTTCAGATCTCAACTGGAAATATCCTTGTGAAAACCTGGGAATAAGGACTGGTTATATTCCAATTCCAAATTGGAAATATCCTGGAGTAAATCTGGTGTTAATCTGGGAATAGGGAGTGGTTATGCTCAGATCCCAACTGGAAATATCCTGGAGTAAATCTGGTGTAAACCTGGGAATAGGGACTGATTATGTTCCAGTTCTAAACTGGAAATATCCTGGAGTAAATCTGGTGTAAACCTGGGAATAGGGACTGGTTATATTCCAGCTCCAAATTGGAAATATCCTGGGGTAAAGTTGGGAATAGGGACTGGTTATGTTCATGTTCCCAACTGGAAATATCCTGGAGTAAACCTGGAGTAAATTTGGGAATAGAGGCTGGTTATATTCCAGCTCCAAACTGGAAATTTCCTGGAGTAAACTTGGGAATGGTTCAGGTTCCCAGCTGGAAATACTGTGGAGTAAACCAGGAATAAACCTGGCAATAGGAACTGGTTTTATTCCAGCTCCAAACTGGAAATTTCCTGGGGTAAACCTCGCAATAGGGACTGGTTCTATTCAGATCCCAGCTGGATATATCGTGATTTTAGGAATGCCTCCCTCACCCCTTTCATTTTTTCAGTGCAAAGTTCATCATTCTGGAGAACAGAAAGTGAAAAAGTGAGAAAACATGAAAAAAGTTAAATTATTCCCTTTTTCCCACTTGTCGCTCTTTTATAAATGGAAAAAAATTCAATATGATTCTGTCTGGGAAAAAAAAATGAAATGGAGATGGGAATTATTTTTACCACACTTTTGCTGGTTTTGTGCCTTTTTCTGCATAGAAAAGAATGAGCAGAGGGGAGAGGAGGAGGAGGAGGGCAGAGTCAGCAATGAGGGAAACAAGGTGATGAAAAATTGAAATGCTTAAAATGAAGCAGGGAAATCTTATTTGAATATTTTTAAAGACAGAAATAAAGTCTCATCTCTGCATTGAAAATGTTGCCCAGGCTGACATTTCAAAATGAAACACAAGTTTTCATTTCAAAGCTTTATTTCATATCCACAAACACACACACACAAAATCAAACTGGGTTTTGAAATGAAAACACCACAGGGAAAATAATATTTTCAATTGATTTTTTTTTTTTTTTGCCTCTGCCTCCTCCTATAAATAAATAATTTGGTTTTCCAGGAAACTGTAAAAGTGAGAACAGAGAGTGAAACGTAATGGAACAAAAGGGGTTTTGGAGCAGCAGGGTTTGCTGAAATATCTGGGAGTTCTCAGGATTATTTCTGACTTTTTCATTCATCTGCTGAGGAAGGGGCTGCTCCCAAACATCTGGGGGTCATTTACCAGCTGTAAATAAAATATTTATTATTATTTAGGGGTTTAGGAGTTCCTCAGCTCATGGAGTTTCTGCTGATGTGGCTCAGCCCTATCTGAACTTCTCCTCCACAGGATATTTTTGGGGATTTTGTTCCAGCAGCAGAGCAGTCCAAGGATGATGTTCCCCTGTCAACAAATGGAAAATTCCCCCTTAATTCAGGAGTTCCTTGGATGAGAAAAAAATAATAATATTTTAACTATGGCTAGTCAGGAGAATGGGAATGAATTAGCTCTGAAAAGCTCAGGAAAAGTTGGCTGAGGTGATGTTTTAGCTCTGGAAATCTCAGGAAAAGGTGAATGAAATTGTATTTTAGCTCTGGAAATCTTGGGAGAATGGGGCCAAAATGATGTTTTAGCTCATAAGAATGGGGGAAAAATTCTATTTTAGCTTTGGAAAACTCAGGTGAAGACGGCTGAAATGATATTTTAGCTATGGGAGGTCAGGAGGAGGTGTCTGAAATGATGTTTCAGCTCTGGAAATCTCAGGAGAATGGGGCTGAAATTATGTTTTAGCTCTGAAGTCTCAGGAGAAGGAGAATGAAATGATGTTTCAGCCCTGGAAAGCTCAGGAGAGGGTGGATGAAATGAAATGAAGTGTCAGATCTGAAAAGCTCAGGAGAAGGGGGAGGAAATGCTGGGTGAAATGAAGTTTCAGCTCTGGAAAACTCAGGAAAATGTGGCTGAAATGAAGTTTTAGCTCTGGCAGGTCAGGAGAAGGTGGCTGAAATGATATTTTAGCTCTGGCAGGTCAGGAGAAGGTGTCTGAAATGAAGTTTTAGCTCTGGAAAACAGGAGAAGTTGTCTGAAATGATGTTTTAGCTCTGGAAAACAGGAGAAGTTGTCTGAAATGATGTTTTAGCTCTGGCAGCTCAGCACAATCCCACCTCCCACCACAGCTCTATCCTGATTTTCCCTGCTCCTATCCCTATCCTGATTTTCCCTTGCAATCTGCAAGGAGCTTTCAGCCCTTTGGCCATGGAAGCTGCTCCAAACTCTCATTTTTATTATTCAAACCAGCTCTTACCCCAATCTGGGGGCTGCACCGAGCTGATCCTCCAGCTCCCCCCACCCCAACCTGACAAGGTGGACGGGAGACTTGCTCATCCTCTAATGCAGACAAATCTCAGCTTTATTGATTAACAGGAACATTTTTATAATCACAATAATAAGGTTCATGCATATTGCAAAATTATAGCTCACCATTGGTCAGCTATAAAAAGTCAATCCCACCTTTTCTCAAGATGTTTGTGGCTTCTTTTTTACCTCCTATTATCACATAATTTATTAAACAACTTCTTGCTCAAAGAAACCATGGCCTTGAATTAGGCAGCTGTTCCTTTCTCAGATACTTTCTCACGTTACTTTTCCCATGGACTGTGTCTCAGTAAAAAAACTGTCCACACACACCCCACCCCTGACTCCCCTTTCTGTGATCCCTCAGGGGAACCCCTGAGCCTGCACAGCAATTTGGGCATTCCAGGACTTTTCCATGAGTTCTCTGCTGGCTGCAGGCAGAAGAGATGAGGTGTGAGCGCACAGGGAGCAAAACTGAGCCCTCTGTTCCATTTTTATTTTTGGAGGAGTGGGATACAAACCGCTCTGTGCAGAGCTGGGGTGGGGATGGAAGGAGCTCGTGGCTCTCCAGCTGCACAGGCTGGACCTTGGAGCATTCCCTTATTAAAGAGCCTGCAAATAAATGCATCTGAGCAGGAAAGAGCTGGGATTGCCCATCAGGGCTGGTGATGAATGCAGTGCTGAAAGCTCCTTTGAAGGGCTGCATGTTGCAGCTCACTCCAGGAACGGGGAGAAGAGCAGGGACACAAAACCTTGAGAGGAGTCTTGAGGGTGAGACGGGATCCAGAGTGGCTGTAGAGGGCACTAAAGATCTTTGGGATTTCTCAGCGAGGAGAGAAAGCTCTGAGTTGCTTTTTACACTTCAATATTTAAAAAAAAAAATAGAATTAACCCTGTTCAGCAGCAAGTGGGACCACATCAGACTCTGATATTGCAGCTGCTCCCCTTTTAACCACTAATAACAGGGTGAGCTGGGCTCTGTTTGCATTTGGGGTTTCTTTCTTGGGGAGTTGTGTGGAGCCCTCTCCCAGCAGCGATTTTGGCAGGACAGGATCTGCTCAGCACAAAGAAATTTCCTTCTTCCAATGAGAAATCAGCCTGAGCTGCTGAGAAATGGGATTTTCTCATTGGGCTGTTGTGGCTGAAGCAGAGGGACCACAAAGAGATCTGGTCATGTTAACAGGAACCCCAAAAAAACCTTCCCTGTGTTTCATGTGTGGTTTTGCATAGCCCTGAAACATCTGGGTTTGGCTGGGATAAAGCTGCTCCTTTCTTGTGGCATTTTCTGCCATCAGGATTTGGAAATCTTGTTCTGATGAGATTCCCAGCCTGAGAGAGAAACTGCTGATTAAAAATTGGATTTCAGAGCTTTGCACGAGTCAGGTCAAAGCCTCCAAGAAATGAAGATCTGAATTGCCTCGTTAGGAGCTGAGAATGTTTTCAGATTGCAGATTGAACCCAGCACTGTGGGCAAACTCTGCATCTGCAATCAGCAAGGGAAACCCAGCAGCAATTTTGGCAGGACAGGATCTGCTCAGCACAAAGAAATTTCCTTCTTCCAATGAGAAATCAGCCTGAGCTGCTGAGAAATGGGATTTTCTCCTTGGGCTGTTGTGGCTGAAGCAGGGGGACCACAAAGAGATCTGGTCATGTTAACAGGAACCCCAAAAAAACCTTCCCTGTGTTTGGTTTTGCACAGCCCTGAAACATCTGGGTTTGGCTGGGATAAAGCTGCTCCTTTCTTGTGGCATTTTCTGCCATCAGGATTTGGAAATCTCACAAGAAATCCTGTTCTGATGAGATTCCCTGCCCGAGAGAGAAACTGCTGATTAAAAATTGGATTTCAGAGCTTTGCACGAGTCAGGTCAAAGCCTCCAAGAAATGAAGATCTGAAATGCCTCTCAGATTGCAGATTGAACTCAGCGTTATGGGCAAACTCTGCATCTTCAATCAGCAAGGGATATTCAGGATTTATTCCATGCAGGCTCCTCTCCAGGAATCTGCAGAGTCACCCTGTCTGCCCTGGTGTCCTGATCAGAAATCCAGCGTGATCAGAGCTCTGTCTGCTGCCTGATTGCATGGCCAGGGCTGCAGTGGGGTTGTTTTCCCTGCAGTTCCTATTCTGGAAAACACAGATTTAATAATAATTTAATAATCACTTTATAATCTCCCTGCTATGGTTTCACTGGGAACCCTCGAGCCTGAAGTGTGGACCCAAAAAATACCACAGGGTGCAAAAAAAAACCCCTGAGAGAGCCACGGAAACACCTCAGGAAGGTGAAGACTTGGGAATTAAAAGAATTTGATTTCTCTCAGCTTGTCCAGATCCCTTCTCGCTCCCTGCACTGCTGAGGGCATTTAATTATCCAAACCTTTCAATTCCCCAAATTAATTGCAGATAGAGGGGCTGCAGACACTGAGATATCCTGAGGAATTGTTTGACCTGAGCTCCTGCAAGTCTGCCCAGTTCTGTTCCACCCCAAATTCAGGCTGGTAGAGCTTTGGGAGCTGCACAATTCCCTCAAAAAGAGGCAGCTCTTGGCTCCCCTCCTTTGGGGAGGGATGCAAATGGGAGCCACAAGTTGTAGACATGGTCTGGGGACAGGTTTAGGGGTGATTTGATATAAAATTGACAAATAAAAGGCATTTTTAACTCAAAAGGGAGGCAGCTCTTGGCTCCCCTCCTTTGGGGAGGGATGCAAATGGAAGCCATGGGTTGTAGACATGGTCTGGGGACAGGTTTAGGGGTGATTTGATGTAAAATTGACAAATAAAAGGCATTTTTAACTCAAAAGGGAGACAGTTCTTGGCTCCCCTCCTTTAGGAAGGGATGCAAATGGAAGCCACAAGTTTTAGGCATGGTTCAGGGACAGATTTAGGGTTGATTTGATGTAAAATTGACAAATAAAAGGCATTTTCAACTCAAAAGGGAGGCAGTTCTTGGCTCTCCTCCTTTGGGAAGGGATGCAAATGGAATCCACGAGTTGTAGACATCGTCTGGGGACAGGTTTAGGGGTGATTTGATATAAAATTGACCAAAAAAGTCATTTCCAGCCCAAAAGGGGAGGCAGCTGGGAGTGTTGGCAGGAATTAAGCTGGTGGTGACTCTGGAAGAGGCTGGGAGCAGAATATTCCCTGGTTTTCCAGAATATTCCCTGGTTTTCCAGAACATTCCCTGGTTTCCAGAACATTCCCTGGTTTCCAGAATATTCCCTGGGTGCCCAGAATATTCCCTGGGTTTCCAGAACATTCCCTGGTTTTCCAGAATATTCCCTGGGTGCCCAGAATATTCCCTGGTTTCCAGAATATTCCCTGGGTTTCCAGAACATTCCCTGAGTG
>JANCRA010000481.1:0-35657 GCA_024362935.1 Setophaga petechia
ACAACTTTCTTTTTCTTGTGTCAAAAAACTCTGCAGCCCTCTCTGCAACATCTACAACACGATGGAAGTTGTTTAGTGAGCAGGAAGGTTTTCTCCTTGCGAGACATAGTGAAAAAGCTATTTGCTTAGATGTAGGTGACAAGAAACACTTACTGCAGTGCACTGAACATCTAATTGCTACACAGCACTGCGATTGTGTTAGCAGCCTGCAAAGTGATAGAAAACAGTACTTTCCCACTCTCTTGCCTTTCCCTTCACATTAATACTTGAAAGGAAGGCATCTTAGACAACTTTCTTTTTCTTGTGTCAGAAAACTCTGCAGCCCTCTCTGCAACATATACAACAAGATGGAAGTTGTTTAGTGAGCAGGAAGGTTTTCTCCTTGCGAGACATAGTGAAAAAGCTATTTGCTTAGATGTAGATGACAAGAAACCCTTACTGCAGTGCACTGAACAGCTAATTGCTACACAGAACTGGGATTGTGTTAGCAGCTCGCAAAGTGCTAGAAAACAGTACTTTCCCACTCTCTTGCCTTTCCCTTCACATTAATACTTGAAAGGAAGGCATCTTAGACGACTTTCTTTTTCTTGTGTCAAAAAACTCTGCAGCCCTCTCTGCAACATATACAACAAGATGGAAGTTGTTTAGTGAGCAGGAAGGTTTTCTCCTTGCGAGACATAGTGAAAAAGCTATTTGCTTAGATGTAGGTGACAAGAAACCCTTACTGCAGTGCACTGAACAGCTAATTGCTACACAGAACTGGGATTGTGTTAGCAGCTTGCAAAGTGCTAGAAAACAGTACTTTCCCACTCTCTTGCCTTTCCCTTCACATTAATACCTGAAAGGAAGGCATCTTAGACGACTTTCTTTTTCTTGTGTCAAAAAACTCTGCAGCCCTCTCTGCAACATCTACAACACGATGGAAGTTGTTTAGTGAGCAGGAAGGTTTTCTCCTTGCGAGACATAGTGAAAAAGCTATTTGCTTAGATGTAGGTGACAAGAAACACTTACTGCAGTGCACTGAAAAGCTAAGTGCTACACAGCACTGCGATTGTGTTAGCAGCTTGCAAAGTGCTAGAAAACAGTACTTTCCCACTCTCTTGCCTTTCCCTTCACATTAATACCTGAAAGGAAGGCATCTTAGACAACTTTTTTTTTCTTGTGTCAAAAAACTCTGCAGCCCTCTCTGCAACATATACAACACGATGGAAGTTGTTTAGTGAGCAGGAAGGTTTTCTCCTTGCGAGACATAGTGAAAAAGCTATTTGCTTAGATGTAGGTGACAAGAAACACTTACTGCAGTGCACTGAAAAGCTAATTGCTACACAGAACTGGGATTGTGTTAGCAGCTTGCAAAGTGCTAGAAAACAGTACTTTCCCATTCTCTTGCCTTTCCCTACACATTAATAGTTGAAAGGAAGGCGTCTTAGACAACTTTTTTTTCTTGTTACAGAACACACTGCAGCCCTCTGTGCAACTTCTAGAACACGATAGGAGATGTTTAGTGAGCAGGAAGGTTTTCTCCTTGCGAGACATAGTGAAAAAGCTATTTGCTTAGATGTAGGTGACAAGAAACACTTACTGCAGTGCACTGAAAAGCTAACTGCTACACAGAACTGCGATTGTGTTAGCAGCTTGCAAAGTGCTAGAAAACAGTACTTTCCCACTCTCTTGCCTTTCCCTTCAAATTAATACTTGAAAGGAAGGCATCTTAGACAACTTTCTTTTTCTTGTGTCAAAAAACTCTGCAGCCCTCTCTGCAACATCTACAACAAGATGGAAGTTGTTTAGTGAGCAGGAAGGTTTTCTCCTTGCGAGACATAGTGAAAAAGCTTTTTGCTTAGATGTAGGTGACAAGAAACACTTACTGCAGTGCACTGAACAGCTAACTGCTACACAGCACTAGGTTTGTGTTAGCAGCTTGCAAAGTGCTAGAAAACAGTACTTTCCCACTCTCTTGCCTTTCCCTTCACATTAATACTTGAAAGGAAGGCGTCTTAGACAACTTTCTTTTTCTTGCTGCAAAACACACTGCAGCCCTCTGTGCAACCTGTACAGCACGATGGAAGTTGTTTAATGAGCAGGAACATTTTCTCCTTGCGAGACATAGTGAAAAAGCTATTTGCTTAGATGTAGGTTACCACAGGCAGTTACTGCAGTGCACTGCAAAGCTAATAGATGCAAAACACTGGGATTGTGTGTCCAGCTTGCAAACTGGTAGAAAACAGTACCTATCCGCTCTCCTGCATTTTCCCTTTCCAGGAACATTCGAATTGATGGCTTTTTTGGACAAGTTACTTTTTCTTGTTGCAAAACACTCTGCAGACCTGCCTGCAAGCTCTAGAGCACGATGGGAGGTTTTTTGTGAACAGACACAGTTTCTCCTGGCGAGACATAATGAAAAAGCTTTTTGCTAAGGTGTAGCCGGCAGGAGACGCTAAAGACCAGGAGACGGAGCACTGTGCCTTTAAGCGCCGCTTCCGGGTGTCTGTCGGCCGTAGCTGTTCTCCGGAGCACGCCGCGATCAGCGTAACGACACCAGATTCTTCGCGCCAAGAAGCGTCTTCTCCTTCTCCGGGAAACAGAGACTGCGGCATCTTCTGAACGGCGAACTACGAAGCGGCACAAAACTGGGATTGGGTAAGCAGCTTTCAAAGTGATAGAAAACAGTACTTTCCCACTCTCTTGCCTTTCCCTTCACATTAGTACTTGAAAGGAAGGCGTCTTAGACAACTTTCTTTTACTTTTTGCAAAACACACTGCAGTCCTCTGTGCAACTTCTAGAACACGATAGGAGATACTTAATGAGCAGGAAGGTTTTCTCCTTGCGAGACATAGTGAAAAAGCTATTTGCTTAGATGTAGGTGACAAGAAACCCTTACTGCAGTGCACTGAAAAGCTAACTGCTACACAGCACTGCGATTGTGTTAGCAGCTTGCAAAGTGCTAGAAAACAGTACTTTCCCACTCTCTTGCCTTTCCCTTCACATTAATACTTGAAAGGAAGGCATCTTAGACAACTTTCTTTTTCTTGTGTCAAAAAACTCTGCAGCCCTCTCTGCAACATATACAACAAGATGGAAGTTGTTTAGTGAGCAGGAAGGTTTTCTCTTTGCGAGACATAGTGAAAAAGCTATTTGCTTAGATGTAGGTGACAAGAAACCCTTACTGCAGTGCACTGAACAGCTAATTGCTACACAGAACTGGGATTGTGTTAGCAGCTTGCAAAGTGCTAGAAAACAGTACTTTCCCACTCTCTTGCCTTTCCCTTCACATTAATACCTGAAAGGAAGGCATCTTAGACTACTTTCTTTTTCTTGTGTCAAAAAACTCTGCAGCCCTCTCTGCAACATTTACAACACGATGGAAGTTGTTTAGTGAGCAGGAAGGTTTTCTCCTTGCGAGACATAGTGAAAAAGCTTTTTGCTTAGATGTAGGTGACAAGAAACACTTACTGCAGTGCACTGAACAGCTAACTGCTACACAGCACTGCGATTGTGTTAGCAGCTTGCAAAGTGCTAGAAAACAGTACTTTCCCACTCTCTTGCCTTTCCCTTCACATTAATACCTGAAAGGAAGGCATCTTAGACAACTTTCTTTTTCTTGTGTCAAAAACCTCTGCAGCCCTCTCTGCAACATCTACAACACGATGGAAGTTGTTTAGTGAGCAGGAAGGTTTTCTCCTTGCGAGACATAGTGAAAAAGCTATTTGCTTAGATGTAGGTGTCAAGAAACACTTACTGCCGTGCACTGACAAGCTAATTGCTACACAGCACTGCGATTGTGTTAGCAGCTTGCAAAGTGCTAGAAAACTGTATTTTCCCACTTTCTTGCCTTTCCCTTCACATTAATACTTGAAAGGAAGGCATCTTAGACAACTTTCTTTTTCTTGTGTCAAAAAACTCTGCAGCCCTCTCTGCAACATCTACAAAACGATGGAAGTTGTTTAGTGAGCAAGAAGGTTTTCTCCTTGCGAGACATAGTGAAAAAGCTATTTGCTTAGATGTAGGTGACAAGAAACACTTACTGCAGTGCACTGAACAGCTAATTGCTACACAGCACTGCGATTGTGTTAGCAGCCTGCAAAGTGCTAGAAAACAGTACTTTCCCACTCTCTTGCCTTTCCCTTCACATTAATACTTGAAAGGAAGGCATCTTAGACAACTTTCTTTTTCTTGTGTCAAAAAACTCTGCAGCCCTCTCTGCAACATATACAACAAGATGGAAGTCGTTTAGTGAGCAGGAAGGTTTTCTCCTTGCGAGACATAGTGAAAAAGCTTTTTGCTTAGATGTAGGTGACAAGAAACACTTACTGCAGTGCACTGAAAAGCTAACTGCTACACAGCACTGCGATTGTGTTAGCAGCTTGCAAAGTGCTAGAAAACAGTACTTTCCCACTCTCTTGCCTTTCCCTTCACATTAATACTTGAAAGGAAGGCATCTTAGACAACTTTCTTTTTCTTGTGTCAAAAAACTCTGCAGCCCTCTCTGCAACATATACAACAAGATGGAAGTTGTTTAGTGAGCAGGAAGGTTTTCTCCTTGCGAGACATAGTGAAAAAGCTATTTGCTTAGATGTAGGTGACAAGAAACCCTTACTGCAGTGCACTGAACAGCTAATTGCTACACAGAACTGGGATTGTGTTAGCAGCTTGCAAAGTGCTAGAAAACAGTACTTTCCCACTCTCTTGCCTTTCCCTTCACATTAATACCTGAAAGGAAGGCATCTTAGACAACTTTCTTTTTCTTGTGTCAAAAAACTCTGCAGCCCTCTCTGCAACATCTACAACACGATGGAAGTTGTTTAGTGAGCAGGAAGGTTTTCTCCTTGCGAGACATAGTGAAAAAGCTATTTGCTTAGATGTCGGTGACAAGAAACACTTACTGCAGTGCACTGAAAAGCTAACTGCTACACCGCACTGCGATTGTGTTAGCAGCTTGCAAAGTGATAGAAAACAGTACTTTCCCACTCTCTTGCCTTTCCCTTCAAATTAATACTTGAAAGGAAGGCATCTTAGACAACTTTCTTTTTCTTGTGTCAAAAACCTCTGCAGCCCTCTCTGCAACATCTACAACACGATGGAAGTTGTTTAGTGAGCAGGAAGGTTTTCTCCTTGCGAGACATAGTGAAAAAGCTATTTGCTTAGATGTAGGTGTCAAGAAACACTTACTGCCGTGCACTGACAAGCTAATTGCTACACAGCACTGCGATTGTGTTAGCAGCTTGCAAAGTGCTAGAAAACAGTACTTTCCCACTCTCTTGCCTTTCCCTTCAAATTAATACTTGAAAGGAAGGCATCTTAGACAACTTTCTTTTTCTTGTGTCAAAAAACTCTGCAGCCCTCTCTGCAACATCTACAACACGATGGAAGTTGTTTAGTGAGCAGGAAGGTTTTCTCCTTGCGAGACATAGTGAAAAAGCTATTTGCTTAGATGTAGGTGACAAGAAACACTTACTGCAGTGCACTGAACATCTAATTGCTACACAGCACTGCGATTGTGTTAGCAGCCTGCAAAGTGATAGAAAACAGTACTTTCCCACTCTCTTGCCTTTCCCTTCACATTAATACTTGAAAGGAAGGCATCTTAGACAACTTTCTTTTTCTTGTGTCAGAAAACTCTGCAGCCCTCTCTGCAACATATACAACAAGATGGAAGTTGTTTAGTGAGCAGGAAGGTTTTCTCTTTGCGAGACATAGTGAAAAAGCTATTTGCTTAGATGTAGGTGACAAGAAACACTTACTGCAGTGCACTGAAAAGCTAATTGCTACACAGAACTGGGATTGTGTTAGCAGCTTGCAAAGTGCTAGAAAACAGTACTTTCCCATTCTCTTGCCTTTCCCTACACATTAATAGTTGAAAGGAAGGCGTCTTAGACAACTTTTTTTTCTTGTTACAGAACACACTGCAGCCCTCTGTGCAACTTCTAGAACACGATAGGAGATGTTTAGTGAGCAGGAAGGTTTTCTCCTTGCGAGACATAGTGAAAAAGCTATTTGCTTAGATGTAGGTGACAAGAAACACTTACTGCAGTGCACTGAAAAGCTAACTGCTACACAGAACTGCGATTGTGTTAGCAGCTTGCAAAGTGCTAGAAAACAGTACTTTCCCACTCTCTTGCCTTTCCCTTCAAATTAATACTTGAAAGGAAGGCATCTTAGACAACTTTCTTTTTCTTGTGTCAAAAAACTCTGCAGCCCTCTCTGCAACATCTACAACAAGATGGAAGTTGTTTAGTGAGCAGGAAGGTTTTCTCCTTGCGAGACATAGTGAAAAAGCTTTTTGCTTAGATGTAGGTGACAAGAAACACTTACTGCAGTGCACTGAACAGCTAACTGCTACACAGCACTAGGTTTGTGTTAGCAGCTTGCAAAGTGCTAGAAAACAGTACTTTCCCACTCTCTTGCCTTTCCCTTCACATTAATACTTGAAAGGAAGGCGTCTTAGACAACTTTCTTTTTCTTGCTGCAAAACACACTGCAGCCCTCTGTGCAACCTGTACAGCACGATGGAAGTTGTTTAATGAGCAGGAACATTTTCTCCTTGCGAGACATAGTGAAAAAGCTATTTGCTTAGATGTAGGTTACCACAGGCAGTTACTGCAGTGCACTGCAAAGCTAATAGATGCAAAACACTGGGATTGTGTGTCCAGCTTGCAAACTGGTAGAAAACAGTACCTATCCGCTCTCCTGCATTTTCCCTTTCCAGGAACATTCGAATTGATGGCTTTTTTGGACAAGTTACTTTTTCTTGTTGCAAAACACTCTGCAGACCTGCCTGCAAGCTCTAGAGCACGATGGGAGGTTTTTTGTGAACAGACACAGTTTCTCCTGGCGAGACATAATGAAAAAGCTTTTTGCTAAGGTGTAGCCGGCAGGAGACGCTAAAGACCAGGAGACGGAGCACTGTGCCTTTAAGCGCCGCTTCCGGGTGTCTGTCGGCCGTAGCTGTTCTCCGGAGCACGCCGCGATCAGCGTAACGACACCAGATTCTTCGCGCCAAGAAGCGTCTTCTCCTTCTCCGGGAAACAGAGACTGCGGCATCTTCTGAACGGCGAACTACGAAGCGGCACAAAACTGGGATTGGGTAAGCAGCTTTCAAAGTGATAGAAAACAGTACTTTCCCACTCTCTTGCCTTTCCCTTCACATTAGTACTTGAAAGGAAGGCGTCTTAGACAACTTTCTTTTACTTTTTGCAAAACACACTGCAGTCCTCTGTGCAACTTCTAGAACACGATAGGAGATACTTAATGAGCAGGAAGGTTTTCTCCTTGCGAGACATAGTGAAAAAGCTATTTGCTTAGATGTAGGTGACAAGAAACCCTTACTGCAGTGCACTGAAAAGCTAACTGCTACACAGCACTGCGATTGTGTTAGCAGCTTGCAAAGTGCTAGAAAACAGTACTTTCCCACTCTCTTGCCTTTCCCTTCACATTAATACTTGAAAGGAAGGCATCTTAGACAACTTTCTTTTTCTTGTGTCAAAAAACTCTGCAGCCCTCTCTGCAACATATACAACAAGATGGAAGTTGTTTAGTGAGCAGGAAGGTTTTCTCTTTGCGAGACATAGTGAAAAAGCTATTTGCTTAGATGTAGGTGACAAGAAACCCTTACTGCAGTGCACTGAAAAGCTAATTGCTACACAGAACTGGGATTGTGTTAGCAGCTTGCAAAGTGCTAGAAACAGTACTTTCCCACTCTCTTGCCTTTCCCTTCACATTAATACCTGAAAGGAAGGCATCTTAGACTACTTTCTTTTTCTTGTGTCAAAAAACTCTGCAGCCCTCTCTGCAACATTTACAACACGATGGAAGTTGTTTAGTGAGCAGGAAGGTTTTCTCCTTGCGAGACATAGTGAAAAAGCTTTTTGCTTAGATGTAGGTGACAAGAAACACTTACTGCAGTGCACTGAACAGCTAACTGCTACACAGCACTGCGATTGTGTTAGCAGCTTGCAAAGTGCTAGAAAACAGTACTTTCCCACTCTCTTGCCTTTCCCTTCACATTAATACCTGAAAGGAAGGCATCTTAGACAACTTTCTTTTTCTTGTGTCAAAAACCTCTGCAGCCCTCTCTGCAACATCTACAACACGATGGAAGTTGTTTAGTGAGCAGGAAGGTTTTCTCCTTGCGAGACATAGTGAAAAAGCTATTTGCTTAGATGTAGGTGTCAAGAAACACTTACTGCCGTGCACTGACAAGCTAATTGCTACACAGCACTGCGATTGTGTTAGCAGCTTGCAAAGTGCTAGAAAACTGTATTTTCCCACTTTCTTGCCTTTCCCTTCACATTAATACTTGAAAGGAAGGCATCTTAGACAACTTTCTTTTTCTTGTGTCAAAAAACTCTGCAGCCCTCTCTGCAACATCTACAAAACGATGGAAGTTGTTTAGTGAGCAAGAAGGTTTTCTCCTTGCGAGACATAGTGAAAAAGCTATTTGCTTAGATGTAGGTGACAAGAAACACTTACTGCAGTGCACTGAACAGCTAATTGCTACACAGCACTGCGATTGTGTTAGCAGCCTGCAAAGTGCTAGAAAACAGTACTTTCCCACTCTCTTGCCTTTCCCTTCACATTAATACTTGAAAGGAAGGCATCTTAGACAACTTTCTTTTTCTTGTGTCAAAAAACTCTGCAGCCCTCTCTGCAACATATACAACAAGATGGAAGTCGTTTAGTGAGCAGGAAGGTTTTCTCCTTGCGAGACATAGTGAAAAAGCTTTTTGCTTAGATGTAGGTGACAAGAAACACTTACTGCAGTGCACTGAAAAGCTAACTGCTACACAGCACTGCGATTGTGTTAGCAGCTTGCAAAGTGCTAGAAAACAGTACTTTCCCACTCTCTTGCCTTTCCCTTCACATTAATACTTGAAAGGAAGGCATCTTAGACAACTTTCTTTTTCTTGTGTCAAAAAACTCTGCAGCCCTCTCTGCAACATATACAACAAGATGGAAGTTGTTTAGTGAGCAGGAAGGTTTTCTCCTTGCGAGACATAGTGAAAAAGCTATTTGCTTAGATGTAGGTGACAAGAAACCCTTACTGCAGTGCACTGAACAGCTAATTGCTACACAGAACTGGGATTGTGTTAGCAGCTTGCAAAGTGCTAGAAAACAGTACTTTCCCACTCTCTTGCCTTTCCCTTCACATTAATACCTGAAAGGAAGGCATCTTAGACAACTTTCTTTTTCTTGTGTCAAAAAACTCTGCAGCCCTCTCTGCAACATCTACAACACGATGGAAGTTGTTTAGTGAGCAGGAAGGTTTTCTCCTTGCGAGACATAGTGAAAAAGCTATTTGCTTAGATGTCGGTGACAAGAAACACTTACTGCAGTGCACTGAAAAGCTAACTGCTACACCGCACTGCGATTGTGTTAGCAGCTTGCAAAGTGATAGAAAACAGTACTTTCCCACTCTCTTGCCTTTCCCTTCAAATTAATACTTGAAAGGAAGGCATCTTAGACAACTTTCTTTTTCTTGTGTCAAAAACCTCTGCAGCCCTCTCTGCAACATCTACAACACGATGGAAGTTGTTTAGTGAGCAGGAAGGTTTTCTCCTTGCGAGACATAGTGAAAAAGCTATTTGCTTAGATGTAGGTGTCAAGAAACACTTACTGCCGTGCACTGACAAGCTAATTGCTACACAGCACTGCGATTGTGTTAGCAGCTTGCAAAGTGCTAGAAAACAGTACTTTCCCACTCTCTTGCCTTTCCCTTCAAATTAATACTTGAAAGGAAGGCATCTTAGACAACTTTCTTTTTCTTGTGTCAAAAAACTCTGCAGCCCTCTCTGCAACATCTACAACACGATGGAAGTTGTTTAGTGAGCAGGAAGGTTTTCTCCTTGCGAGACATAGTGAAAAAGCTATTTGCTTAGATGTAGGTGACAAGAAACACTTACTGCAGTGCACTGAACATCTAATTGCTACACAGCACTGCGATTGTGTTAGCAGCCTGCAAAGTGATAGAAAACAGTACTTTCCCACTCTCTTGCCTTTCCCTTCACATTAATACTTGAAAGGAAGGCATCTTAGACAACTTTCTTTTTCTTGTGTCAGAAAACTCTGCAGCCCTCTCTGCAACATATACAACAAGATGGAAGTTGTTTAGTGAGCAGGAAGGTTTTCTCTTTGCGAGACATAGTGAAAAAGCTATTTGCTTAGATGTAGATGACAAGAAACCCTTACTGCAGTGCACTGAACAGCTAATTGCTACACAGAACTGGGATTGTGTTAGCAGCTTGCAAAGTGCTAGAAAACAGTACTTTCCCACTCTCTTGCCTTTCCCTTCACATTAATACCTGAAAGGAAGGCATCTTAGACGACTTTCTTTTTCTTGTGTCAAAAAACTCTGTAGCCCTCTCTGCAACATATACAACACGATGGAAGTTGTTTAGTGAGCAGGAAGGTTTTCTCCTTGCGAGACATAGTGAAAAAGCTATTTGCTTAGATGTAGGTGACAAGAAACACTTACTGCAGTGCACTGAAAAGCTAAGTGCTACACAGCACTGCGATTGTGTTAGCAGCTTGCAAAGTGCTAGAAAACAGTACTTTCCCACTCTCTTGCCTTTCCCTTCACATTAATACCTGAAAGGAAGGCATCTTAGACAACTTTTTTTTTCTTGTGTCAAAAAACTCTGCAGCCCTCTCTGCAACATATACAACACGATGGAAGTTGTTTAGTGAGCAGGAAGGTTTTCTCCTTGCGAGACATAGTGAAAAAGCTATTTGCTTAGATGTAGGTGACAAGAAACACTTACTGCAGTGCACTGAAAAGCTAATTGCTACACAGAACTGGGATTGTGTTAGCAGCTTGCAAAGTGCTAGAAAACAGTACTTTCCCACTCTCTTGCCTTTCCCTACACATTAATAGTTGAAAGGAAGGCGTCTTAGACAACTTTTTTTTCTTGTTACAGAACACACTGCAGCCCTCTGTGCAACTTCTAGAACACGATAGGAGATGTTTAGTGAGCAGGAAGGTTTTCTCCTTGCGAGACATAGTGAAAAAGCTATTTGCTTAGATGTAGGTGACAAGAAACACTTACTGCAGTGCACTGAAAAGCTAATTGCTACACAGAACTGGGATTGTGTTAGCAGCTTGCAAAGTGCTAGAAAACAGTACTTTCCCACTCTCTTGCCTTTCCCTACACATTAATAGTTGAAAGGAAGGCGTCTTAGACAACTTTTTTTTCTTGTTACAGAACACACTGCAGCCCTCTGTGCAACTTCTAGAACACGATAGGAGATGTTTAGTGAGCAGGAAGGTTTTCTCCTTGCGAGACATAGTGAAAAAGCTATTTGCTTAGATGTAGGTGACAAGAAACACTTACTGCAGTGCACTGAAAAGCTAACTGCTACACAGAACTGCGATTGTGTTAGCAGCTTGCAAAGTGCTAGAAAACAGTACTTTCCCACTCTCTTGCCTTTCCCTTCAAATTAATACTTGAAAGGAAGGCATCTTAGACAACTTTATTTTTCTTGTGTCAAAAAACTCTGCAGCCCTCTCTGCAACATCTACAACAAGATGGAAGTTGTTTAGTGAGCAGGAAGGTTTTCTCCTTGCGAGACATAGTGAAAAAGCTTTTTGCTTAGATGTAGGTGACAAGAAACACTTACTGCAGTGCACTGAACAGCTAACTGCTACACAGCACTAGGTTTGTGTTAGCAGCTTGCAAAGTGCTAGAAAACAGTACTTTCCCACTCTCTTGCCTTTCCCTTCACATTAATACTTGAAAGGAAGGCGTCTTAGACAACTTTCTTTTTCTTGCTGCAAAACACACTGCAGCCCTCTGTGCAACCTGTACAGCACGATGGAAGTTGTTTAATGAGCAGGAACATTTTCTCCTTGCGAGACATAGTGAAAAAGCTATTTGCTTAGATGTAGGTTACCACAGGCAGTTACTGCAGTGCACTGCAAAGCTAATAGATGCAAAACACTGGGATTGTGTGTCCAGCTTGCAAACTGGTAGAAAACAGTACCTATCCGCTCTCCTGCATTTTCCCTTTCCAGGAACATTCGAATTGATGGCTTTTTTGGACAAGTTACTTTTTCTTGTTGCAAAACACTCTGCAGACCTGCCTGCAAGCTCTAGAGCACGATGGGAGGTTTTTTGTGAACAGACACAGTTTCTCCTGGCGAGACATAATGAAAAAGCTTTTTGCTAAGGTGTAGCCGGCAGGAGACGCTAAAGACCAGGAGACGGAGCACTGTGCCTTTAAGCGCCGCTTCCGGGTGTCTGTCGGCCGTAGCTGTTCTCCGGAGCACGCCGCGATCAGCGTAACGACACCAGATTCTTCGCGCCAAGAAGCGTCTTCTCCTTCTCCGGGAAACAGAGACTGCGGCATCTTCTGAACGGCGAACTACGAAGCGGCACAAAACTGGGATTGGGTAAGCAGCTTTCAAAGTGATAGAAAACAGTACTTTCCCACTCTCTTGCCTTTCCCTTCACATTAGTACTTGAAAGGAAGGCGTCTTAGACAACTTTCTTTTACTTTTTGCAAAACACACTGCAGTCCTCTGTGCAACTTCTAGAACACGATAGGAGATACTTAATGAGCAGGAAGGTTTTCTCCTTGCGAGACATAGTGAAAAAGCTATTTGCTTAGATGTAGGTGACAAGAAACCCTTACTGCAGTGCACTGAAAAGCTAACTGCTACACAGCACTGCGATTGTGTTAGCAGCTTGCAAAGTGCTAGAAAACAGTACTTTCCCACTCTCTTGCCTTTCCCTTCACATTAATACTTGAAAGGAAGGCATCTTAGACAACTTTCTTTTTCTTGTGTCAAAAAACTCTGCAGCCCTCTCTGCAACATATACAACAAGATGGAAGTTGTTTAGTGAGCAGGAAGGTTTTCTCTTTGCGAGACATAGTGAAAAAGCTATTTGCTTAGATGTAGGTGACAAGAAACCCTTACTGCAGTGCACTGAAAAGCTAATTGCTACACAGAACTGGGATTGTGTTAGCAGCTTGCAAAGTGCTAGAAACAGTACTTTCCCACTCTCTTGCCTTTCCCTTCACATTAATACCTGAAAGGAAGGCATCTTAGACGACTTTCTTTTTCTTGTGTCAAAAAACTCTGCAGCCCTCTCTGCAACATTTACAACACGATGGAAGTTGTTTAGTGAGCAGGAAGGTTTTCTCCTTGCGAGACATAGTGAAAAAGCTTTTTGCTTAGATGTAGGTGACAAGAAACACTTACTGCAGTGCACTGAACAGCTAACTGCTACACAGCACTGCGATTGTGTTAGCAGCTTGCAAAGTGCTAGAAAACAGTACTTTCCCACTCTCTTGCCTTTCCCTTCACATTAATACCTGAAAGGAAGGCATCTTAGACAACTTTCTTTTTCTTGTGTCAAAAACCTCTGCAGCCCTCTCTGCAACATCTACAACACGATGGAAGTTGTTTAGTGAGCAGGAAGGTTTTCTCCTTGCGAGACATAGTGAAAAAGCTATTTGCTTAGATGTAGGTGTCAAGAAACACTTACTGCCGTGCACTGACAAGCTAATTGCTACACAGCACTGCGATTGTGTTAGCAGCTTGCAAAGTGCTAGAAAACAGTATTTTCCCACTTTCTTGCCTTTCCCTTCACATTAATACTTGAAAGGAAGGCATCTTAGACAACTTTCTTTTTCTTGTGTCAAAAAACTCTGCAGCCCTCTCTGCAACATCTACAAAACGATGGAAGTTGTTTAGTGAGCAAGAAGGTTTTCTCCTTGCGAGACATAGTGAAAAAGCTATTTGCTTAGATGTAGGTGACAAGAAACACTTACTGCAGTGCACTGAACAGCTAATTGCTACACAGCACTGCGATTGTGTTAGCAGCCTGCAAAGTGCTAGAAAACAGTACTTTCCCACTCTCTTGCCTTTCCCTTCACATTAATACTTGAAAGGAAGGCATCTTAGACAACTTTCTTTTTCTTGTGTCAAAAAACTCTGCAGCCCTCTCTGCAACATATACAACAAGATGGAAGTCGTTTAGTGAGCAGGAAGGTTTTCTCCTTGCGAGACATAGTGAAAAAGCTTTTTGCTTAGATGTAGGTGACAAGAAACACTTACTGCAGTGCACTGAACAGCTAACTGCTACACAGCACTGCGATTGTGTTAGCAGCTTGCAAAGTGCTAGAAAACAGTACTTTCCCACTCTCTTGCCTTTCCCTTCACATTAATACTTGAAAGGAAGGCATCTTAGACAACTTTCTTTTTCTTGTGTCAAAAAACTCTGCAGCCCTCTCTGCAACATATACAACACGATGGAAGTTGTTTAGTGAGCAGGAAGGTTTTCTCCTTGCGAGACATAGTGAAAAAGCTATTTGCTTAGATGTAGGTGACAAGAAACCCTTACTGCAGTGCACTGAACAGCTAATTGCTACACAGAACTGGGATTGTGTTAGCAGCTTGCAAAGTGCTAGAAAACAGTACTTTCCCACTCTCTTGCCTTTCCCTTCACATTAATACCTGAAAGGAAGGCATCTTAGACAACTTTCTTTTTCTTGTGTCAAAAAACTCTGCAGCCCTCTCTGCAACATCTACAACACGATGGAAGTTGTTTAGTGAGCAGGAAGGTTTTCTCCTTGCGAGACATAGTGAAAAAGCTATTTGCTTAGATGTCGGTGACAAGAAACACTTACTGCAGTGCACTGAAAAGCTAACTGCTACACCGCACTGCGATTGTGTTAGCAGCTTGCAAAGTAATAGAAAACAGTACTTTCCCACTCTCTTGCCTTTCCCTTCAAATTAATACTTGAAAGGAAGGCATCTTAGACAACTTTCTTTTTCTTGTGTCAAAAACCTCTGCAGCCCTCTCTGCAACATCTACAACACGATGGAAGTTGTTTAGTGAGCAGGAAGGTTTTCTCCTTGCGAGACATAGTGAAAAAGCTATTTGCTTAGATGTAGGTGTCAAGAAACACTTACTGCCGTGCACTGACAAGCTAATTGCTACACAGCACTGCGATTGTGTTAGCAGCTTGCAAAGTGCTAGAAAACAGTACTTTCCCACTCTCTTGCCTTTCCCTTCAAATTAATACTTGAAAGGAAGGCATCTTAGACAACTTTCTTTTTCTTGTGTCAAAAAACTCTGCAGCCCTCTCTGCAACATCTACAACACGATGGAAGTTGTTTAGTGAGCAGGAAGGTTTTCTCCTTGCGAGACATAGTGAAAAAGCTATTTGCTTAGATGTAGGTGACAAGAAACACTTACTGCAGTGCACTGAACATCTAATTGCTACACAGCACTGCGATTGTGTTAGCAGCCTGCAAAGTGATAGAAAACAGTACTTTCCCACTCTCTTGCCTTTCCCTTCACATTAATACTTGAAAGGAAGGCATCTTAGACAACTTTCTTTTTCTTGTGTCAGAAAACTCTGCAGCCCTCTCTGCAACATATACAACAAGATGGAAGTTGTTTAGTGAGCAGGAAGGTTTTCTCTTTGCGAGACATAGTGAAAAAGCTATTTGCTTAGATGTAGATGACAAGAAACCCTTACTGCAGTGCACTGAACAGCTAATTGCTACACAGAACTGGGATTGTGTTAGCAGCTCGCAAAGTGCTAGAAAACAGTACTTTCCCACTCTCTTGCCTTTCCCTTCACATTAATACCTGAAAGGAAGGCATCTTAGACGACTTTCTTTTTCTTGTGTCAAAAAACTCTGCAGCCCTCTCTGCAACATATACAACAAGATGGAAGTTGTTTAGTGAGCAGGAAGGTTTTCTCCTTGCGAGACATAGTGAAAAAGCTATTTGCTTAGATGTAGGTGACAAGAAACCCTTACTGCAGTGCACTGAACAGCTAATTGCTACACAGAACTGGGATTGTGTTAGCAGCTTGCAAAGTGCTAGAAAACAGTACTTTCCCACTCTCTTGCCTTTCCCTTCACATTAATACCTGAAAGGAAGGCATCTTAGACGACTTTCTTTTTCTTGTGTCAAAAAACTCTGCAGCCCTCTCTGCAACATATACAACACGATGGAAGTTGTTTAGTGAGCAGGAAGGTTTTCTCCTTGCGAGACATAGTGAAAAAGCTATTTGCTTAGATGTAGGTGACAAGAAACACTTACTGCAGTGCACTGAAAAGCTAAGTGCTACACAGCACTGCGATTGTGTTAGCAGCTTGCAAAGTGCTAGAAAACAGTACTTTCCCACTCTCTTGCCTTTCCCTTCACATTAATACCTGAAAGGAAGGCATCTTAGACAACTTTTTTTTTCTTGTGTCAAAAAACTCTGCAGCCCTCTCTGCAACATATACAACACGATGGAAGTTGTTTAGTGAGCAGGAAGGTTTTCTGCTTGCGAGACATAGTGAAAAAGCTATTTGCTTAGATGTAGGTGACAAGAAACACTTACTGCAGTGCACTGAAAAGCTAATTGCTACACAGAACTGGGATTGTGTTAGCAGCTTGCAAAGTGCTAGAAAACAGTACTTTCCCACTCTCTTGCCTTTCCCTACACATTAATAGTTGAAAGGAAGGCGTCTTAGACAACTTTTTTTTCTTGTTACAGAACACACTGCAGCCCTCTGTGCAACTTCTAGAACACGATAGGAGATGTTTAGTGAGCAGGAAGGTTTTCTCCTTGCGAGACATAGTGAAAAAGCTATTTGCTTAGATGTAGGTGACAAGAAACACTTACTGCAGTGCACTGAAAAGCTAACTGCTACACAGAACTGCGATTGTGTTAGCAGCTTGCAAAGTGCTAGAAAACAGTACTTTCCCACTCTCTTGCCTTTCCCTTCAAATTAATACTTGAAAGGAAGGCATCTTAGACAACTTTCTTTTTCTTGTGTCAAAAAACTCTGCAGCCCTCTCTGCAACATCTACAACAAGATGGAAGTTGTTTAGTGAGCAGGAAGGTTTTCTCCTTGCGAGACATAGTGAAAAAGCTATTTGCTTAGATGTAGGTGACAAGAAACACTTACTGCAGTGCACTGAACAGCTAACTGCTACACAGCACTAGGTTTGTGTTAGCAGCTTGCAAAGTGCTAGAAAACAGTACTTTCCCACTCTCTTGCCTTTCCCTTCACATTAATACTTGAAAGGAAGGCGTCTTAGACAACTTTCTTTTTCTTGCTGCAAAACACACTGCAGCCCTCTGTGCAACCTGTACAGCACGATGGAAGTTGTTTAATGAGCAGGAACATTTTCTCCTTGCGAGACATAGTGAAAAAGCTATTTGCTTAGATGTAGGTTACCACAGGCAGTTACTGCAGTGCACTGCAAAGCTAATAGATGCAAAACACTGGGATTGTGTGTCCAGCTTGCAAACTGGTAGAAAACAGTACCTATCCGCTCTCCTGCATTTTCCCTTTCCTGGAACATTCGAATTGATGGCTTTTTTGGACAAGTTACTTTTTCTTGTTGCAAAACACTCTGCAGACCTGCCTGCAAGCTCTAGAGCACGATGGGAGGTTTTTTGTGAACAGACACAGTTTCTCCTGGCGAGACATAATGAAAAAGCTTTTTGCTAAGGTGTAGCCGGCAGGAGACGCTAAAGACCAGGAGACGGAGCACTGTGCCTTTAAGCGCCGCTTCCGGGTGTCTGTCGGCCGTAGCTGTTCTCCGGAGCACGCCGCGATCAGCGTAACGACACCAGATTCTTCGCGCCAAGAAGCGTCTTCTCCTTCTCCGGGAAACAGAGACTGCGGCATCTTCTGAACGGCGAACTACGAAGCGGCACAAAACTGGGATTGGGTAAGCAGCTTTCAAAGTGATAGAAAAGAGTACTTTCCCACTCTCTTGCCTTTCCCTTCACATTAGTACTTGAAAGGAAGGCGTCTTAGACAACTTTCTTTTACTTTTTGCAAAACACACTGCAGTCCTCTGTGCAACTTCTAGAACACGATAGGAGATACTTAATGAGCAGGAAGGTTTTCTCCTTGCGAGACATAGTGAAAAAGCTATTTGCTTAGATGTAGGTGACAAGAAACACTTACTGCAGTGCACTGAAAAGCTAACTGCTACACAGCACTGCGATTGTGTTAGCAGCCTGCAAAGTGCTAGAAAACAGTACTTTCCCACTCTCTTGCCTTTCCCTTCACATTAATACTTGAAAGGAAGGCATCTTAGACAACTTTCTTTTTCTTGTGTCAAAAAACTCTGGAGCCCTCTCTGCAACATATACAACAAGATGGAAGTTGTTTAGTGAGCAGGAAGGTTTTCTCCTTGCGAGACATAGTGAAAAAGCTATTTGCTTAGATGTAGGTGACAAGAAACCCTTACTGCAGTGCACTGAAAAGCTAACTGCTACACAGCACTGCGATTGTGTTAGCAGCTTGCAAAGTGCTAGAAAACAGTACTTTCCCACTCTCTTGCCTTTCCCTTCACATTAATACTTGAAAGGAAGGCATCTTAGACAACTTTCTTTTTCTTGTGTCAGAAAACTCTGCAGCCCTCTCTGCAACATATACAACACGATGGAAGTTGTTTAGTGAGCAGGAAGGTTTTCTCTTTGCGAGACATAGTGAAAAAGCTATTTGCTTAGATGTAGATGACAAGAAACCCTTACTGCAGTGCACTGAACAGCTAATTGCTACACAGAACTGGGATTGTGTTAGCAGCTTGCAAAGTGCTAGAAAACAGTACTTTCCCACTCTCTTGCCTTTCCCTTCACATTAATACCTGAAAGGAAGGCATCTTAGACGACTTTCTTTTTCTTGTTTCAAAAAACTCTGCAGCCCTCTCTGCAACATATACAACAAGATGGAAGTTGTTTAGTGAGCAGGAAGGTTTTCTCCTTGCGAGACATAGTGAAAAAGCTATTTGCTTAGATGTAGGTGACAAGAAACACTTACTGCAGTGCACTGAAAAGCTAATTGCTACACAGAACTGGGATTGTGTTAGCAGCTTGCAAAGTGCTAGAAAACAGTACTTTCCCACTCTCTTGCCTTTCCCTACACATTAATAGTTGAAAGGAAGGCGTCTTAGACAACTTTTTTTTCTTGTTACAGAACACACTGCAGCCCTCTGTGCAACTTCTAGAACACGATAGGAGATGTTTAGTGAGCAGGAAGGTTTTCTCCTTGCGAGACATAGTGAAAAAGCTATTTGCTTAGATGTAGGTGACAAGAAACACTTACTGCAGTGCACTGAAAAGCTAACTGCTACACAGAACTGCGATTGTGTTAGCAGCTTGCAAAGTGCTAGAAAACAGTACTTTCCCACTCTCTTGCCTTTCCCTTCAAATTAATACTTGAAAGGAAGGCATCTTAGACAACTTTATTTTTCTTGTGTCAAAAAACTCTGCAGCCCTCTCTGCAACATCTACAACAAGATGGAAGTTGTTTAGTGAGCAGGAAGGTTTTCTCCTTGCGAGACATAGTGAAAAAGCTTTTTGCTTAGATGTAGGTGACAAGAAACACTTACTGCAGTGCACTGAACAGCTAACTGCTACACAGCACTAGGTTTGTGTTAGCAGCTTGCAAAGTGCTAGAAAACAGTACTTTCCCACTCTCTTGCCTTTCCCTTCACATTAATACTTGAAAGGAAGGCGTCTTAGACAACTTTCTTTTTCTTGCTGCAAAACACACTGCAGCCCTCTGTGCAACCTGTACAGCACGATGGAAGTTGTTTAATGAGCAGGAACATTTTCTCCTTGCGAGACATAGTGAAAAAGCTATTTGCTTAGATGTAGGTTACCACAGGCAGTTACTGCAGTGCACTGCAAAGCTAATCGATGCAAAACACTGGGATTGTGTGTCCAGCTTGCAAACTGGTAGAAAACAGTACCTATCCGCTCTCCTGCATTTTCCCTTTCCAGGAACATTCGAATTGATGGCTTTTTTGGACAAGTTACTTTTTCTTGTTGCAAAACACTCTGCAGACCTGCCTGCAAGCTCTAGAGCACGATGGGAGGTTTTTTGTGAACAGACACAGTTTCTCCTGGCGAGACATAATGAAAAAGCTTTTTGCTAAGGTGTAGCCGGCAGGAGACGCTAAAGACCAGGAGACGGAGCACTGTGCCTTTAAGCGCCGCTTCCGGGTGTCTGTCGGCCGTAGCTGTTCTCCGGAGCACGCCGCGATCAGCGTAACGACACCAGATTCTTCGCGCCAAGAAGCGTCTTCTCCTTCTCCGGGAAACAGAGACTGCGGCATCTTCTGAACGGCGAACTACGAAGCGGCACAAAACTGGGATTGGGTAAGCAGCTTTCAAAGTGATAGAAAACAGTACTTTCCCACTCTCTTGCCTTTCCCTTCACATTAGTACTTGAAAGGAAGGCGTCTTAGACAACTTTCTTTTACTTTTTGCAAAACACACTGCAGTCCTCTGTGCAACTTCTAGAACACGATAGGAGATACTTAATGAGCAGGAAGGTTTTCTCCTTGCGAGACATAGTGAAAAAGCTATTTGCTTAGATGTAGGTGACAAGAAACACTTACTGCAGTGCACTGAAAAGCTAACTGCTACACAGCACTGCGATTGTGTTAGCAGCTTGCAAAGTGCTAGAAAACAGTACTTTCCCACTCTCTTGCCTTTCCCTTCACATTAATACTTGAAAGGAAGGCATCTTAGACAACTTTCTTTTTCTTGTGTCAAAAAACTCTGGAGCCCTCTCTGCAACATATACAACAAGATGGAAGTTGTTTAGTGAGCAGGAAGGTTTTCTCCTTGCGAGACATAGTGAAAAAGCTATTTGCTTAGATGTAGGTGACAAGAAACCCTTACTGCAGTGCACTGAAAAGCTAACTGCTACACAGCACTGCGATTGTGTTAGCAGCTTGCAAAGTGCTAGAAAACAGTACTTTCCCACTCTCTTGCCTTTCCCTTCACATTAATACTTGAAAGGAAGGCATCTTAGACAACTTTCTTTTTCTTGTGTCAAAAAACTCTGCAGCCCTCTCTGCAACATATACAACAAGATGGAAGTTGTTTAGTGAGCAAGAAGGTTTTCTCCTTGCGAGACATAGTGAAAAAGCTTTTTGCTTAGATGTAGGTGACAAGAAACCCTTACTGCAGTGCACTGAACAGCTAACTGCTACACAGCACTAGGTTTGTGTTAGCAGCTTGCAAAGTGCTAGAAAACAGTACTTTCCCACTCTCTTGCCTTTCCCTTCACATTAATACCTGAAAGGAAGGCATCTTAGACGACTTTCTTTTTCTTGTGTCAAAAAACTCTGCAGCCCTCTCTGCAACATATACAACACGATGGAAATTGTTTAGTGAGCAGGAAGGTTTTCTCCTTGCGAGACATAGTGAAAAAGCTTTTTGCTTAGATGTAGGTGACAAGAAACACTTACTGCAGTGCACTGAAAAGCTAAGTGCTACACAGCACTGCGATTGTGTTAGCAGCTTGCAAAGTGCTAGAAAACAGTACTTTCCCACTCTCTTGCCTTTCCCTTCACATTAATACCTGAAAGGAAGGCATCTTAGACAACTTTCTTTTTCTTGTGTCAAAAACCTCTGCAGCCCTCTCTGCAACATCTACAACACGATGGAAGTTGTTTAGTGAGCAGGAAGGTTTTCTCCTTGCGAGACATAGTGAAAAAGCTATTTGCTTAGATGTAGGTGTCAAGAAACACTTACTGCCGTGCACTGACAAGCTAATTGCTACACAGCACTGCGATTGTGTTAGCAGCCTGCAAAGTGCTAGAAAACAGTACTTTCCCACTCTCTTGCCTTTCCCTTCACATTAATACTTGAAAGGAAGGCATCTTAGACAACTTTCTTTTTCTTGTGTCAAAAAACTCTGCAGCCCTCTCTGCAACATCTACAACACGATGGAAGTTGTTTAGTGAGCAGGAAGGTTTTCTCCTTGCGAGACATAGTGAAAAAGCTTTTTGCTTAGATGTAGGTGACAAGAAACACTTACTGCAGTGCACTGAACAGCTAACTGCTACACAGCACTGCGATTGTGTTAGCAGCTTGCAAAGTGCTAGAAAACAGTACTTTCCCACTCTCTTGCCTTTCCCTTCACATTAATACTTGAAAGGAAGGCATCTTAGACAACTTTCTTTTTCTTGTGTCAAAAAACTCTGCAGCCCTCTCTGCAACATATACAACAAGATGGAAGTTGTTTAGTGAGCAGGAAGGTTTTCTCCTTGCGAGACATAGTGAAAAAGCTATTTGCTTAGATGTAGGTGACAAGAAACCCTTACTGCAGTGCACTGAACAGCTAATTGCTACACAGAACTGGGATTGTGTTAGCAGCTTGCAAAGTGCTAGAAAACAGTACTTTCCCACTCTCTTGCCTTTCCCTTCACATTAATACCTGAAAGGAAGGCATCTTAGACAACTTTCTTTTTCTTGTGTCAAAAAACTCTGCAGCCCTCTCTGCAACATATACAAAACGATGGAAGTTGTTTAGTGAGCAGGAAGGTTTTCTCCTTGCGAGACATAGTGAAAAAGCTATTTGCTTAGAGGTAGGTGACAAGAAACACTTACTGCAGTGCACTGAAAAGCTAACTGCTACACAGCACTGCGATTGTGTTAGCAGCTTGCAAAGTGCTAGAAAACAGTACTTTCCCACTCTCTTCCCTTTCCCTTCAAATTAATACTTGAAAGGAAGGCATCTTAGACAACTTTCTTTTTCTTGTGTCAAAAAACTCTGCAGCCCTCTCTGCAACATCTACAACAAGATGGAAGTTGTTTAGTGAGCAGGAAGGTTTTCTCCTTGCGAGACATAGTGAAAAAGCTTTTTGCTTAGATGTAGGTGACAAGAAACACTTACTGCAGTGCACTGAACAGCTAACTGCTACACAGCACTAGGTTTGTGTTAGCAGCTTGCAAAGTGCTAGAAAACAGTACTTTCCCACTCTCTTGCCTTTCCCTTCACATTAATACTTGAAAGGAAGGCGTCTTAGACAACTTTCTTTTTCTTGCTGCAAAACACACTGCAGCCCTCTGTGCAACCTGTACAGCACGATGGAAGTTGTTTAATGAGCAGGAACATTTTCTCCTTGCGAGACATAGTGAAAAAGCTATTTGCTTAGATGTAGGTTACCACAGGCAGTTACTGCAGTGCACTGCAAAGCTAATAGATGCAAAACACTGGGATTGTGTGTCCAGCTTGCAAACTGGTAGAAAACAGTACCTATCCGCTCTCCTGCATTTTCCCTTTCCAGGAACATTCGAATTGATGGCTTTTTTGGACAAGTTACTTTTTCTTGTTGCAAAACACTCTGCAGACCTGCCTGCAAGCTCTAGAGCACGATGGGAGGTTTTTTGTGAACAGACACAGTTTCTCCTGGCGAGACATAATGAAAAAGCTTTTTGCTAAGGTGTAGCCGGCAGGAGACGCTAAAGACCAGGAGACGGAGCACTGTGCCTTTAAGCGCCGCTTCCGGGTGTCTGTCGGCCGTAGCTGTTCTCCGGAGCACGCCGCGATCAGCGTAACGACACCAGATTCTTCGCGCCAAGAAGCGTCTTCTCCTTCTCCGGGAAACAGAGACTGCGGCATCTTCTGAACGGCGAACTACGAAGCGGCACAAAACTGGGATTGGGTAAGCAGCTTTCAAAGTGATAGAAAAGAGTACTTTCCCACTCTCTTGCCTTTCCCTTCACATTAGTACTTGAAAGGAAGGCGTCTTAGACAACTTTCTTTTACTTTTTGCAAAACACACTGCAGTCCTCTGTGCAACTTCTAGAACACGATAGGAGATACTTAATGAGCAGGAAGGTTTTCTCCTTGCGAGACATAGTGAAAAAGCTATTTGCTTAGATGTAGGTGACAAGAAACACTTACTGCAGTGCACTGAACAGCTAATTGCTACACAGCACTGGGATTGTGTTAGCAGCTTGCAAAGTGCTAGAAAACAGTACTTTCCCACTCTCTTGCCTTTCCCTTCACATTAATACCTGAAAGGAAGGCATCTGAGACGACTTTCTTTTTCTTGTGTCAAAAAACTCTGCAGCCCTCTCTGCAACATATACAACACGATGGAAATTGTTTAGTGAGCAGGAAGGTTTTCTCCTTGCGAGACATAGTGAAAAAGCTATTTGCTTAGATGTAGGTGACAAGAAACACTTACTGCAGTGCACTGAACAGCTAATTGCTACACAGCACTGCGATTGTGTTAGCAGCCTGCAAAGTGATAGAAAACAGTACTTTCCCACTCTCTTGCCTTTCCCTTCACATTAATACTTGAAAGGAAGGCATCTTAGACAACTTTCTTTTTCTTGTGTCAGAAAACTCTGCAGCCCTCTCTGCAACATATACAACAAGATGGAAGTTGTTTAGTGAGCAGGAAGGTTTTCTCTTTGCGAGACATAGTGAAAAAGCTATTTGCTTAGATGTAGATGACAAGAAACCCTTACTGCAGTGCACTGAACAGCTAACTGCTACACAGCACTGCGATTGTGTTAGCAGCTTGCAAAGTGCTAGAAAACAGTACTTTCCCACTCTCTTGCCTTTCCCTTCACATTAATACCTGAAAGGAAGGCATCTTAGACGACTTTCTTTTTCTTGTGTCAAAAAACTCTGCAGCCCTCTCTGCAACATATACAACAAGATGGAAGTTGTTTAGTGAGCAGGAAGGTTTTCTCCTTGCGAGACATAGTGAAAAAGCTATTTGCTTAGATGTAGGTGACAAGAAACACTTACTGCAGTGCACTGAAAAGCTAAGTGCTACACAGCACTGCGATTGTGTTAGCAGCTTGCAAAGTGCTAGAAAACAGTACTTTCCCACTCTCTTGCTTTTCCCTTCACATTAATACCTGAAAGGAAGGCATCTTAGACAACTTTTTTTTTATTGTGTCAAAAAACTCTGCAGCCCTCTCTGCAACATATACAACACGATGGAAGTTGTTTAGTGAGCAGGAAGGTTTTCTCCTTGCGAGACATAGTGAAAAAGCTATTTGCTTAGATGCAGGTGACAAGAAACACTTACTGCAGTGCACTGAAAAGCTAATTGCTACACAGAACTGGGATTGTGTTAGCAGCTTGCAAAGTGCTAGAAAACAGTACTTTCCCACTCTCTTGCCTTTCCCTACACATTAATAGTTGAAAGGAAGGCGTCTTAGACAACTTTTTTTTCTTGTTACAGAACACACTGCAGCCCTCTGTGCAACTTCTAGAACACGATAGGAGATGTTTAGTGAGCAGGAAGGTTTTCTCCTTGCGAGACATAGTGAAAAAGCTATTTGCTTAGATGCAGGTGACAAGAAACACTTACTGCAGTGCACTGAAAAGCTAACTGCTACACAGCACTGCGATTGTGTTAGCAGCTTGCAAAGTGCTAGAAAACAGTACTTTCCCACTCTCTTGCCTTTCCCTTCAAATTAATACTTGAAAGGAAGGCATCTTAGACAACTTTCTTTTTCTTGTGTCAAAAAACTCTGCAGCCCTCTCTGCAACATCTACAACAAGATGGAAGTTGTTTAGTGAGCAGGAAGGTTTTCTCCTTGCGAGACATAGTGAAAAAGCTTTTTGCTTAGATGTAGGTGACAAGAAACACTTACTGCAGTGCACTGAACAGCTAACTGCTACACAGCACTAGGTTTGTGTTAGCAGCTTGCAAAGTGCTAGAAAACAGTACTTTCCCACTCTCTTGCCTTTCCCTTCACATTAATACTTGAAAGGAAGGCGTCTTAGACAACTTTCTTTTTCTTGCTGCAAAACACACTGCAGCCCTCTGTGCAACCTGTACAGCACGATGGAAGTTGTTTAATGAGCAGGAACATTTTCTCCTTGCGAGACATAGTGAAAAAGCTATTTGCTTAGATGTAGTTTACCACAGGCAGTTACTGCAGTGCACTGCAAAGCTAATAGATGCAAAACACTGGGATTGTGTGTCCAGCTTGCAAACTGGTAGAAAACAGTACCTATCCGCTCTCCTGCATTTTCCCTTTCCAGGAACATTCGTATTGATGGCTTTTTTGGACAAGTTACTTTTTCTTGTTGCAAAACACTCTGCAGACCTGCCTGCAAGCTCTAGAGCACGATGGGAGGTTTTTTGTGAACAGACACAGTTTCTCCTGGCGAGACATAATGAAAAAGCTTTTTGCTAAGGTGTAGCCGGCAGGAGACGCTAAAGACCAGGAGACGGAGCACTGTGCCTTTAAGCGCCGCTTCCGGGTGTCTGTCGGCCGTAGCTGTTCTCCGGAGCACGCCGCGATCAGCGTAACGACACCAGATTCTTCGCGCCAAGAAGCGTCTTCTCCTTCTCCGGGAAACAGAGACTGCGGCATCTTCTGAACGGCGAACTACGAAGCGGCACAAAACTGGGATTGGGTAAGCAGCTTTCAAAGTGATAGAAAAGAGTACTTTCCCACTCTCTTGCCTTTCCCTTCACATTAGTACTTGAAAGGAAGGCGTCTTAGACAACTTTCTTTTACTTTTTGCAAAACACACTGCAGTCCTCTGTGCAACTTCTAGAACACGATAGGAGATACTTAATGAGCAGGAAGGTTTTCTCCTTGCGAGACATAGTGAAAAAGCTATTTGCTTAGATGTAGGTGACAAGAAACACTTACTGCAGTGCACTGAAAAGCTAACTGCTACACAGCACTGCGATTGTGTTAGCAGCCTGCAAAGTGCTAGAAAACAGTACTTTCCCACTCTCTTGCCTTTCCCTTCACATTAATACTTGAAAGGAAGGCATCTTAGACAACTTTCTTTTTCTTGTGTCAAAAAACTCTGGAGCCCTCTCTGCAACATATACAACAAGATGGAAGTTGTTTAGTGAGCAGGAAGGTTTTCTCCTTGCGAGACATAGTGAAAAAGCTATTTGCTTAGATGTAGGTGACAAGAAACCCTTACTGCAGTGCACTGAAAAGCTAACTGCTACACAGCACTGCGATTGTGTTAGCAGCTTGCAAAGTGCTAGAAAACAGTACTTTCCCACTCTCTTGCCTTTCCCTTCACATTAATACTTGAAAGGAAGGCATCTTAGACAACTTTCTTTTTCTTGTGTCAAAAAACTCTGCAGCCCTCTCTGCAACATATACAACAAGATGGAAGTTGTTTAGTGAGCAGGAAGGTTTTCTCCTTGCGAGACATAGTGAAAAAGCTTTTTGCTTAGATGTAGGTGACAAGAAACCCTTACTGCAGTGCACTGAACAGCTAATTGCTACACAGAACTGGGATTGTGTTAGCAGCTTGCAAAGTGCTAGAAAACAGTACTTTCCCACTCTCTTGCCTTTCCCTTCACATTAATACCTGAAAGGAAGGCATCTTAGACGACTTTCTTTTTCTTGTGTCAAAAAACTCTGCAGCCCTCTCTGCAACATATACAACACGATGGAAATTGTTTAGTGAGCAGGAAGGTTTTCTCCTTGCGAGACATAGTGAAAAAGCTTTTTGCTTAGATGTAGGTGACAAGAAACACTTACTGCAGTGCACTGAACAGCTAACTGCTACACAGCACTGCGATTGTGTTAGCAGCTTGCAAAGTGATAGAAAACAGTACTTTCCCACTCTCTTGCCTTTCCCTTCACATTAATACTTGAAAGGAAGGCATCTTAGACGACTTTCTTTTTCTTGTGTCAAAAAACTCTGCAGCCCTCTCTGCAACATATACAACACGATGGAAGTTGTTTAGTGAGCAGGAAGGTTTTCTCCTTGCGAGACATAGTGAAAAAGCTTTTTGCTTAGATGTAGGTGACAAGAAACACTTACTGCAGTGCACTGAACAGCTAACTGCTACACAGCACTGCGATTGTGTTAGCAGCTTGCAAAGTGCTAGAAAACAGTACTTTCCCACTCTCTTGCCTTTCCCTTCACATTAATACTTGAAAGGAAGGCATCTTAGACAACTTTCTTTTTCTTGTGTTAAAAAACTCTGCAGCCCTCTCTGCAACATATACAACAAGATGGAAGTTGTTTAGTGAGCAGGAAGGTTTTCTCCTTGCGAGACATAGTGAAAAAGCTTTTTGCTTAGATGTAGGTGACAAGAAACACTTACTGCAGTGCACTGAACAGCTAACTGCTACACAGCACTGCGATTGTGTTAGCAGCTTGCAAAGTGCTAGAAAACAGTACTTTCCCACTCTCTTGCCTTTCCCTTCACATTAATACCTGAAAGGAAGGCATCTTAGACAACTTTCTTTTTCTTGCTGCAAAACACACTGCAGCCCTCTGTGCAACCTGTACAGCACGATGGAAGTTGTTTAATGAGCAGGAACATTTTCTCCTTGCGAGACATAGTGAAAAAGCTATTTGCTTAGATGTAGGTTACCACAGGCAGTTACTGCAGTGCACTGCAAAGCTAATAGATGCAAAACACTGGGATTGTGTGTCCAGCTTGCAAACTGGTAGAAAACAGTACCTATCCGCTCTCCTGCATTTTCCCTTTCCAGGAACATTCGAATTGATGGCTTTTTTGGACAAGTTACTTTTTCTTGTTGCAAAACACTCTGCAGACCTGCCTGCAAGCTCTAGAGCACGATGGGAGGTTTTTTGTGAACAGACACAGTTTCTCCTGGCGAGACATAATGAAAAAGCTTTTTGCTAAGGTGTAGCCGGCAGGAGACGCTAAAGACCAGGAGACGGAGCACTGTGCCTTTAAGCGCCGCTTCCGGGTGTCTGTCGGCCGTAGCTGTTCTCCGGAGCACGCCGCGATCAGCGTAACGACACCAGATTCTTCGCGCCAAGAAGCGTCTTCTCCTTCTCCGGGAAACAGAGACTGCGGCATCTTCTGAACGGCGAACTACGAAGCGGCACAAAACTGGGATTGGGTAAGCAGCTTTCAAAGTGATAGAAAAGAGTACTTTCCCACTCTCTTGCCTTTCCCTTCACATTAGTACTTGAAAGGAAGGCGTCTTGGACAACTTTCTTTTACTTTTTGCAAAACAAACTGCAGTCCTCTGTGCAACTTCTAGAACACGATAGGAGATACTTAATGAGCAGGAAGGTTTTCTCCTTGCGAGACATAGTGAAAAAGCTATTCGCTTAGATGTAGGTGACAAGAAACACTTACTGCAGTGCACTGAAAAGCTAACTGCTACACAGAACTGGGATTGTGTTAGCAGCTTGCAAAGTGCTAGAAAACAGTACTTTCCCACTCTCTTGCCTTTCCCTTCCCATTAATACCTGAAAGGAAGGCATCTTAGACGACTTTCTTTTTCTTGTGTCAAAAAACTCTGCAGCCCTCTCTGCAACATATACAACACGATGGAAATTGTTTAGTGAGCAGGAAGGTTTTCTCCTTGCGAGACATAGTGAAAAAGCTTTTTGCTTAGATGTAGGTGACAAGAAACACTTACTGCAGTGCACTGAAAAGCTAACTGCTACACAACACTGCGATTGTGTTAGCAGCTTGCAAAGTGCTAGAAAACAGTACTTTCCCACTCTCTTGCCTTTCCCTTCACATTAATACTTGAAAGGAAGGCATCTTAGACAACTTTCTTTTTCTTGTGTCAAAAAACTCTGCAGCCCTCTCTGCAACATCTACAACAAGATGGAAGTTGTTTAGTGAGCAGGAAGGTTTTCTCCTTGCCAGACATAGTGAAAAAGCTTTTTGCTTAGATGTAGGTGACAAGAAACACTTACTGCAGTGCACTGAACAGCTAACTGCTACACAGCACTGCGATTGTGTTAGCAGCTTGCAAAGTGCTAGAAAACAGTACTTTCCCACTCTCTTGCCTTTCCCTTCACATTAATACTTGAAAGGAAGGCATCTTAGACAACTTTCTTTTTCTTGTGTCAAAAAACTCTGCAGCCCTCTCTGCAACATATACAACACGATGGAAGTTGTTTAGTGAGCAGGAAGGTTTTCTCCTTGCGAGACATAGTGAAAAAACTATTTGCTTAGATGTAGGTGGCAAGAAACCCTTACTGCAGTGCACTGAACAGCTAATTGCTACACAGAACTGGGATTGTGTTAGCAGCTTGCAAAGTGCTAGAAAACAGTACTTTCCCACTCTCTTGCCTTTCCCTTCACATTAATACCTGAAAGGAAGGCATCTTAGACAACTTTCTTTTTCTTGTGTCAAAAAACTCTGCAGCCCTCTCTGCAACATATACAACACGATGGAAGTTGTTTAGTGAGCAGGAAGGTTTTCTCCTTGCGAGACATAGTGAAAAAGCTATTTGCTTAGATGTAGGTGACAAGAAACACTTACTGCAGTGCACTGAAAAGCTAACTGCTACACAGCACTGCGATTGTGTTAGCAGCTTGCAAAGTGCTAGAAAACAGTACTTTCCCACTCTCTTGCCTTTCCCTTCAAATTAATACTTGAAAGGAAGGCATCTTAGACAACTTTCTTTTTCTTGTGTCAAAAACCTCTGCAGCCCTCTCTGCAACATCTACAACACGATGGAAGTTGTTTAGTGAGCAGGAAGGTTTTCTCCTTGCGAGACATAGTGAAAAAGCTTTTTGCTTAGATGTAGGTGACAAGAAACACTTACTGCAGTGCACTGAACAGCTAACTGCTACACAGAACTGGGATTGTGTTAGCAGCTTGCAAAGTGCTAGAAAACAGTACTTTCCCACTCTCTTGCCTTTCCCTTCACATTAATACTTTAAAGGAAGGCATCTTAGACAACTATCTTTTTCTAGTGTCAGAAAACTCTGCAGCCCTCTCTGCAACATATACAACAAGATGGAAGTTGTTTAGTGAGCAGGAAGGTTTTCTCTTTGCGAGACATAGTGAAAAAGCTATTTGCTTAGATGTAGATGACAAGAAACCTTACTGCAGTGCACTGAACAGCTAATTGCTACACAGAACTGGGATTGTGTTAGCAGCTTGCAAAGTGCTAGAAAACAGTACTTTCCCACTCTCTTGCCTTTCCCTTCACATTAATACCTGAAAGGAAGGCATCTTAGACGACTTTCTTTTTCTTGTGTCAAAAAACTCTGCAGCCCTCTCTGCAACATATACAACACGATGGAAGTTGTTTAGTGTGCAGGAAGGTTTTCTCCTTGCGAGACATAGTGAAAAAGCTTTTTGCTTAGATGTGGGTGACAAGAAACACTTACAGCAGTGCACTGAAAACCTAACTGCTACACAGCACTGGGATTGTGTTAGCAGCTTGCAAAGTGCTAGAAAACAGTACTTTCCCACTCTCTTGCCTTTCCCTTCACATTAATACCTGAAAGGAAGGCATCTTAGAGAACTTTATTTTTCTTGTGTCAAAAACCTCTGCAGCCCTCTCTGCAACATCTACAACACGATGGAAGTTGTTTAGTGAGCAGGAAGGTTTTCTCCTTGCGAGACATAGTGAAAAAGCTATTTGCTTAGATGTAGGTGTCAAGAAACTCTTACTGCCGTGCACTGACAAGCTAATTGCTACACAGCACTGCGATTGTGCTAGCAGCTTGCAAAGTGCTAGAAAACAGTATTTTCCCACTCTCTTGCCTTTCCCTTCACATTAATACTTGAAAGGAAGGCATCTTAGACAACTTTCTTTTTCTTGTGTCAAAAAACTCTGCAGCCCTCTCTGCAACATATACAACACGATGGAAGTTGTTTAGTGAGCAAGAAGGTTTTCTCCTTGCGAGACATAGTGAAAAAGCTATTTGCTTAGATGTAGGTGACAAGAAACACTTACTGCAGTGCACTGAACAGCTAACTGCTACACAGAACTGGGATTGTGTTAGCAGCTTGCAAAGTGCTAGAAAACAGTACTTTCCCACTCTCTTGCCTTTCCCTTCACATTAATACCTGAAAGGAAGGCATCTTAGACGACTTTCTTTTTCTTGTGTCAAAAAACTCTGCAGCCCTCTCTGCAACATATACAACACGATGGAAGTTGTTTAGTGAGCAGGAAGGTTTTCTCCTTGCGAGACATAGTGAAAAAGCTATTTGATTAGATGTAGGTGACAAGAAACACTTACTGCAGTGCACTGAAAAGCTAACTGCTACACAGCACTGCGATTGTGTTAGCAGCTTGCAAAGTGCTAGAAAACAGTACTTTCCCACTCTCTTGCCTTTCCCTTCAAATTAATACTTGAAAGGAAGGCATCTTAGACAACTTTATTTTTCTTGTGTCAAAAACCTCTGCAGCCCTCTCTGCAACATCTACAACACGATGGAAGTTGTTTAGTGAGCAGGAAGGTTTTCTCCTTGCGAGACATAGTGAAAAAGCTATTTGCTTAGATGTAGGTGTCAAGAAACACTTACTGCCGTGCACTGATAAGCTAACTGCTACACAGCACTGCGATTGTGTTAGCAGCTTGCAAAGTGCTAGAAAACAGTACTTTCCCACTCTCTTGCCTTTCCCTTCAAATTAATACTTCAAAGGAAGGCATCTTAGACAACTTTCTTTTTCTTGTGTCAAAAAACTCTGCAGCCCTCTCTGCAACATATACAACACGATGGAAGTTGTTTAGTGAGCAGGAAGGTTTTCTCCTTGCGAGACATAGTGAAAAAGCTATTTGCTTAGATGTAGGTGACAAGAAACACTTACTGCAGTGCACTGAACAGCTAATTGCTACACAGCACTGCGATTGTGTTAGCAGCCTGCAAAGTGATAGAAAACAGTACTTTCCCACTCTCTTGCCTTTCCCTTCAAATTAATACTTGAAAGGAAGGCATCTTAGACAACTTTCTTTTTCTTGTGTCAAAAAACTCTGCAGCCCTCTCTGCAACATCTACAACACGATGGAAGTTGTTTAGTGAGCAGGAAGGTTTTCTCCTTGCGAGACATAGTGAAAAAGCTTTTTGCTTAGATGTAGGTGACAAGAAACACTTACTGCAGTGCACTGAACAGCTAACTGCTACACAGCACTGCGATTGTGTTAGCAGCTTGCAAAGTGCTAGAAAACAGTACTTTCCCACTCTCTTGCCTTTCCCTTCACATTAATACTTGAAAGGAAGGCATCTTATACAACTTTCTTTTTCTTGTGTCAAAAAACTCTGCAGCCCTCTCTGCAACATATACAACACGATGGAAGTTGTTTAGTGAGCAGGAAGGTTTTCTCCTTGCGAGACATAGTGAAAAAGCTATTTGCTTAGATGTAGGTGACAAGAAACCCTTACTGCAGTGCACTGAACAGCTAATTGCTACACAGAACTGGGATTGTGTTAGCAGCTTGCAAAGTGCTAGAAAACAGTACTTTCCCACTCTCTTGCCTTTCCCTTCACATTAATACCTGAAAGGAAGGCATCTTAGACAACTTTCTTTTTCTTGTGTCAAAAAACTCTGCAGCCCTCTCTGCAACATCTACAACACGATGGAAGTTGTTTAGTGAGCAGGAAGGTTTTCTCCTTGCGAGACATAGTGAAAAAGCTTTTTGCTTAGATGTAGGTGTCAAGAAACACTTACTGCAGTGCACTGAACAGCTAATTGCTACACAGCACTGCGATGGTGTTAGCAGCTTGCAAAGTGCTAGAAAACAGTACTTTCCCACTCTCTTGCCTTTCCCTTCACATTAATACTTGAAAGGAAGGCATCTTAGACAACTTTCTTTTTCTTGTATCAAAAAACTCTGCAGCCCTCTCTGCAACATATACAACACGATGGAAGTTGTTTAGTGAGCAGGAAGGTTTTCTCCTTGCGAGACATAGTGAAAAAGCTATTTGCTTAGATGTAGGTGACAAGAAACCCTTACTGCAGTGCACTGAACAGCTAATTGCTACACAGAACTGGGATTGTGTTAGCAGCTTGCAAAGTGCTAGAAAACAGTACTTTCCCACTCTCTTGCCTTTCCCTTCACATTAATACCTGAAAGGAAGGCATCTTAGACAACTTTATTTTTCTTGTGTCAAAAAACTCTGCAGCCCTCTCTGCAACATCTACAACACGATGGAAGTTGTTTAGTGAGCAGGAAGGTTTTCTCCTTGCGAGACATAGTGAAAAAGCTATTTGCTTAGATGTAGGTGTCAAGAAACACTTACTGCCGTGCACTGACAAGCTAATTGCTACACAGCACTGCGATTGTGTTAGCAGCTTGCAAAGTGCTAGAAAACAGTACTTTCCCACTCTCTTGCCTTTCCCTTCACATTAATACTTGAAAGGAAGGCATCTTAAACAACTTTCTTTTTCTTGTTGCAAAAAACTCTGCAGCCCTCTCTGCAACATCTACAACACGATGGAAGTTGTTTAGTGAGCAGGAAGGTTTTCTCCTTGCGAGACATAGTGAAAAAGCTATTTGCTTAGATGTAGGTGACAAGAAAAACTTACTGCAGTGCACTGAACAGCTAATTGCTACACAGCACTGCGATTGTGTTAGCAGCCTGCAAAGTGATAGAAAACAGTACTTTCCCACTCTCTTGCCTTTCCCTTCAAATTAATACTTGAAAGGAAGGCATCTTAGACAACTTTCTTTTTCTTGTGTCAAAAAACTCTGCAGCCCTCTCTGCAACATCTACAACACGATGGAAGTTGTTTAGTGAGCAGGAAGGTTTTCTCCTTGCGAGACATAGTGAAAAAGCTTTTTGCTTAGATGTAGGTGACAAGAAACCCTTACTGCAGTGCACTGAACAGCTAATTGCTACACAGAACTGGGATTGTGTTAGCAGCTTGCAAAGTGCTAGAAAACAGTACTTTCCCACTCTCTTGCCTTTCCCTTCACATTAATACCTGAAAGGAAGGCATCTTAGACGACTTTCTTTTTCTTGTGTCAAAAAACTCTGCAGCCCTCTCTGCAACATATACAACACGATGGAAGTTGTTTAGTGTGCAGGAAGGTTTTCTCCTTGCGAGACATAGTGAAAAAGCTTTTTGCTTAGATGTGGGTGACAAGAAACACTTACAGCAGTGCACTGAAAAGCTAACTGCTACACAGCACTGGGATTGTGTTAGCAGCTTGCAAAGTGCTAGAAAACAGTACTTTCCCACTCTCTTGCCTTTCCCTTCACATTAATACCTGAAAGGAAGGCATCTTAGAGAACTTTATTTTTCTTGTGTCAAAAACCTCTGCAGCCCTCTCTGCAACATCTACAACACGATGGAAGTTGTTTAGTGAGCAGGAAGGTTTTCTCCTTGCGAGACATAGTGAAAAAGCTATTTGCTTAGATGTAGGTGTCAAGAAACTCTTACTGCCGTGCACTGACAAGCTAATTGCTACACAGCACTGCGATTGTGCTAGCAGCTTGCAAAGTGCTAGAAAACAGTATTTTCCCACTCTCTTGCCTTTCCCTTCACATTAATACTTGAAAGGAAGGCATCTTAGACAACTTTCTTTTTCTTGTGTCAAAAAACTCTGCAGCCCTCTCTGCAACATCTACAACACGATGGAAGTTGTTTAGTGAGCAAGAAGGTTTTCTCCTTGCGAGACATAGTGAAAAAGCTATTTGCTTAGATGTAGGTGACAAGAAACACTTACTGCAGTGCACTGAACAGCTAACTGCTACACAGAACTGGGATTGTGTTAGCAGCTTGCAAAGTGCTAGAAAACAGTACTTTCCCACTCTCTTGCCTTTCCCTTCACATTAATACCTGAAAGGAAGGCATCTTAGACGACTTTCTTTTTCTTGTGTCAAAAAACTCTGCAGCCCTCTGTGCAACATATACAACACGATGGAAGTTGTTTAGTGAGCAGGAAGGTTTTCTCCTTGCGAGACATAGTGAAAAAGCTATTTGATTAGATGTAGGTGACAAGAAACACTTACTGCAGTGCACTGAAAAGCTAACTGCTACACAGCACTGCGATTGTGTTAGCAGCTTGCAAAGTGCTAGAAAACAGTACTTTCCCACTCTCTTGCCTTTCCCTTCAAATTAATACTTGAAAGGAAGGCATCTTAGACAACTTTATTTTTCTTGTGTCAAAAACCTCTGCAGCCCTCTCTGCAACATCTACAACACGATGGAAGTTGTTTAGTGAGCAGGAAGGTTTTCTCCTTG
>JANCRA010000482.1:0-35587 GCA_024362935.1 Setophaga petechia
AGAACTCCATAGCTGTGATTATCTGATTAGCAGAATCTACAGTGACTGTATGAAGGAAATAGCTAAAAAGATAACTGCGCTGGAAAAGTAACCCAAACATTTCAGTAAAACAATTGTGAAGTAAAATAAAAGATTGAAGACACATTCCAGTTAGACTTTTTAAATGAGAATAAATGCTTTCAGATAAGCATCAAACAGGATTATAACAGATGATCAAAAATATTCCACGTGGGAGTTTAAAAGACAAGCGGTAAAAGGGCAAATAACCCATATAAAGTTGGCTTACCAAGACAAGTTGGCATGTCAATAAAGGCTCACTATATAAACTATACTGAGACTAACCATACAAAAATAGGGCTAAATGTTTGCCTGTAAAGGTCTTCCTTTTAGAATGCTTTTCTTCATAGAATCCCACTTCCAGTCTGGTTTTTGTCTTATTTTATTTGACCAGGAAAAAAGCTGGACTTTTTTCCTTCCTCGTTTTTTAATAGATTCTGAATCTATAAATATAGTTAATATTTTTTGCACATTTGTTGATTGGATTGCTAAGCACATGTCTAATTTGGCTCTTTTTTCCTAGTTTAGATTAATATCAGAAATGCATTATGAAATGAATGGAGGAAAAAACCCATCCAAACAAACAATAACAAACTAAACCAAACAAACAATAAAACAAACAAACAAAACCCAAGGAAAAACAACAAACCAAAAACAAAATCAAAGTTCAGCAGGATATGTATTAACAATCTTGGAAACAGAAATCAGATATATAAAATAGTCAGCAGGCTACTCTTTTTTTTCCACTTGAAGAAAAACAAATTTTAAAGGGTAAATTAGCCAGTGGGTGGGTTTCCTACTGTTCCCTGAATTCAGGAAAAGTACTCTCAGAAGTGAAATAAAAAAAATCATAAAATGAAATAGAGGTGCTGTGGTATTAGAGCAAAATGTGTTCCTTCGTTCACAAACTTTTACTGCTTATATAATTTCAGGCAAAACAAAATGTATAGTATATTTGTTTCCCTAATAAAAAAGTAAAATAATAAGCAGAAAATTATTGTTAATTGCTTTGCCATACACAGAGTGCCAATTATTTCCTTTTCTTATTTCTACTGTTAAAAATTAAAAGATGAAGTTTCAATAGTTGGTGCTTTCAGAACACTGTGTGCAACTCTCAAGTGAATCAGATTTGAGGCAGATACCAATGAGTACATTTCATTCAGGTCCAGACTTGGAGAATTTCATACTAGTTTTCCATCACTTAAGGAAATATCTTAAATGAAGTTAGTAAATAGAGCAGAACAATATCAATAGAAGTGCACAACAAATTCCACAACCTTTACCATCCTAAACATCAGTGCAAGTAATGGAAAAATTGGTGAGTCGCGAGACATGTGCTTAGCACAAGTAGAAAGATACCTATTGGAAATGAAACTTACTTTTTACAGTCTCTTTCTTAGGCTTTGAATGTAACACATGGCAGATGAGTTTGTATCATGATAGACTTCCCCAGCTGGCCCTCAATATCAGGGATCCAGGGGCAAGATGTGTGTCTGGATGAAGAAACCTTTAATTGCAAGCACTTGTAGGAAAAAAATAATTGAATGTGTTTTACTTTGTCACAGAAGGTTAATGTTAATGGATAGATGCTTTTAAACCTAGAGGCATTGAGACTTTCTGTACACCTACTGCAAGCACCAGTTTGGCTGAGATCCTTTGGTATCACAACTGAGATCTTCCTTATGAATGTCCTCCAAATCACCATCCTTCTTCCAACTGATCAGCCAAAGGCCTTGCCCAGCTGAAACAAAACACTGCTCTGGACTTAAATAGGCCTCATATGATATTGCAGGAAAGGGATTTCAACATCTCACTAAAAAGCAGATCACCTAAACAGAATGTGAATAAAAAATCCAACAACCATATGATTCTCAGCTACTTTTATTGCAAAAGCACACTGAAACCATATCTTCTTTAAGCTTTAGCAGTCGAATTCCTGCGGGCCACTTAATGAACAAGAGCCTTTGCCAGGAAGCGATAGCATGTACTAACCCTCTTTCTTTTGGAAAGCGTAACATAATTCCCTATCTGTTGGGTCTTCAACATTCCCAGAAGAAAAAAGAGAGCAGGCTTGATCCTTCCTTGTTTCAATAAGCCAGGTATTTTGAAAGACTATAAAATCAGCTCTCCAGTCTCCATGGTCTATTTGGATGCAAGAGCAGCCAGGTAGTCAGAAGAGTCTGTGGCAGGAAAGTCACCTTCCACATCATCCTCACTGAGCTGCTGGAGGGGTGGATTGCAAAACCACACAGAAAAAACAAGAGTAGGGCTCTCAAGGAAATAATAATTTGTTTGGTTAAGTGCTGCCCTTTTGGTGCCCTACTCCTTTCCAACAGAGTTTTCCAGCAGAAACAATATCTCCCTGACAAACAGAAGAGTTTCCTTACTCATTTTAGCAGCACACAGGCTGCTTGCTCATTTCGCAATGTGACTTCTACTCTATTATCTCTATTTTCCTGTTCTTTAGGAAAACATGCAACAAATGCAAGGATAGGTCTGCACAGACTACAGACCAAATTTCCTTGAGTGAACTGACAACATTTAACCTTGATAAAACAAGGGCTGATGGCTTAAACTGAGAATATGTTTAGATTAGCTACTGGGAAGAAATTCTTTTCTGTAAGGGTGATGAGGCACTGGAACACGTTGTCCAGGGAAGTTGTGGATGCCCTATCCCTGAAAGGGTTCATGGTCAGCTTGACTAGGGCTTTGAGTAACCTGCCCTAGAATAAGGTGTCCCTGGCCCACGGCAGGGGAATTGGAGCATGATGATCTTTAAGACCTCTTCCTACTCCAACCATTTTACAATTCTGTGAAGATGAGGGAAAGCACACAAAATGAGGACTTTCACAGTTTAAAAAAAATACATACCCAACCACCCCAAAGCTCAATTGCCCTCTGCATACAACATTCACAATAGAAGAGAGCAGTAGGTCAACACTGCAAATTGTGGAGCGTCCTTCAGAGAGAGAGCACTCCTTCTCTGGGACATATGGGATGTGGTGGGCACAGCTCCTCCAGGTGCTGGCATTTCTGCATTCAATGGGGAGACAAGGCAAGAGCAACTTATCTGTCCGTGCTTTTAAGGTAGCAGATGTGCCTGGCTCTCAAGGACAACCACACAAGGTCTGGGAGAGTCCCTGCTCGCCACCTCCCTCGCCACCACACACCCTTGTAAGGCCAGATGAAGGCTGGCCCTTAGCTGGGGATTAGCAGTGCTTAAAAATAGAAGTTGAGACATGCAAACAGACTGAGTTATAACTACTGAATTCCAGCCTGAAAAGAAAGTGTCAGCTGGCAATGCTGGATCTTCGCTGTGTGGGCAAGAAAGGTGTTGGAATGTCAATCCAAGTGCCATCTCCTGCCATGGCATGTAGATAGATCAACAGTCCTGGGAGCTTGGGATACACTACTGTGAAGGGCACTACAGACTGCTACTTGTAATGCTGCTCCATTACAGCAGGGATGCACTAGTAAGCTTCCATGGCAGCACATACTTAAATACTGTTGATACAGAAAAAGATGAAAACCTTCAGAAAAACTTCATACAGCTGCACCATAGCCAGATGCTACCCAGAGAGCAATTGTTAGTAGTTTTTACAGATACATAAAGCGTAGGATGCCACTAAGGCAAATAATCAGCCTGATTTTTACCTTATGCTAGCATAACCCCATTGGCTTCAGAGGAGTTCCACCAGGCACACATCAGTGTGTTTATTATTACTTATATTATGGTGGTGTCTACAGGTCACAAACCGTGCAAGAAGTATTCTCAGCTCCTGATCTAAAACAAGACAGTGAACATCTGACTCTCTGACCCAGCCCTCAGGATTCAATAATCAAGAAGCCAGGGATCACCCTAGGAGCAGTACCAGAAGATAAAAATATTTAAAAAGCAAATAATCTGTTTAATCACTATGGATAGTTATTTGGTTTCTTCTGAGGTTTTTAGAAACAAGTGCACTATATCAATACATAATTTGAGATTTTTTTGTTTTTATTTAAAATATTCTGTGATAGCAAAATTCACTTTGTTTCAGAATGAAAATAAACACTCTCCAGGATAGCAGAAATGCATCTGGAAGTTGGTATATTGGTTTGAGATTCACTCATTAAAAATGGATGAATGGATAGTTGTAGAAAATAAGCATTACAAAATAGTACTCCAAACAGCAGCAGCACAGGTAAGCTTACTCTCTTTCTACTATCGTAATTCTACTCTCTTTCCTATCTTAGTACGCAAAAAACACCTATATTTAGGTTTCAATCTCATAATTTAATGCAAAATTTCAATTCTGCCTTATTGAATATGGCAACAGATACATTTTGATATGTTATCTGGACAGCTAGAGGGGAAATACACTTTGATTCCACAATTTACAACATCTTGTTCTCTGCAAGCAGTTTGATCTAATAGACTTTGGCTACTGGCAATCTATGGAGAAGACTTAATCCCCATGTACTATCCTTTGAATGAGAACAAGGCAAACTTTCCCCACAATTCACATTTCTCGTGTCATACTGGAGAGATAGACGTCAGCATCAAGAAATAATGTGAGAATGAGAATGGCAGCTGGAGTGTTCTTCAAGGATTGTAACTGCATCTCAAAAGATACTGTTGTCTTTTGCATCTGCATGCCTGGGGTCTTGCAGTAAATCCATGAAAACTCGTGCCCTGCAGTTTGCTGTATCCTGAAAGGAAATGGCTGATCTAAACGTGGTGGTCTCAGTACATGAGAAAAAGGGGGATCTATTGTGAACAGCATGCCATCAGGTAATCTGCAGTCCAAGGCTTTCCAGGCTTTCTGAGACCAAAGGTATATTATCCCACAGACAAAAAAGGGAAAAAAGAAAACACAAATGGCTCTTAAGCACTGAAATGCATCTGCAGTGGGAGGGAAACATTTTTTTTAAATCTACTAGTTCATATTACCTTGGGGTGAATTCACACCAGTCTGCAAGGTCAGGGTGGCTAGCAGTTTAACAGATAACTTTAAAAGGGGCTATGTATTTTAAAAAATGGCAATGGTGATCCAACAGGTGCCAATAATTCTTTCTCCTTCACTGTGAGATTTTCCAAGAATCTCACTGACCAGTTTAAATTGCCTCCATGATATTTGTACAGGAAGTATAAGACTCATATACAAGTCTCAGGCTTGAGCAACAGCCTTCTACCTCAATTTGTCTTAGAAAAATAATCACCTTCTACTGAGGAATGGCTTTCTAAGACCTGTCAGTAGTTAACTTCTACATGAACAGTGATAAAGGCTTGTAAATAAACCTCTCCAGCAGGTACTCAAAGGAATCCTGTGTTTACAGAGAGCCTTTCTTACAAATGAGTCACAAAACATTTCAGAGCATTAAGGAAATGGCTGAAAGCAGCATTACAAATTCCTAAATTCTTTCTCAGACTTTACCCACCAAATTCACAAAGTCTTGTCTGAGTAGGGGCCTTCTAAGTAACCCTGTATACTGTTTCAGTCCAGGCAAGATAGTATATAAATATCGTTATTATAAAACCACTCCTGCGAATGTGAACAGCTCTCAAAAAGATACAAAGGGTAACTAATTCATCTCTGTGTCCAACTAATTTCTTGGGAGAAATTCTAAACAGTCCAAAGCACAAGAGACTATCTCCAGCATTTTCAACTTGAGAACTCTAAAGTCACATCTGATTAAAGTGCCTAATTGTTCCATTAGGAGATAATTATTGTCAGGCTGCTGAACAAGATGTTTGTTTCCATAATTGTTATACCTGGGAAACTCTTAAATCAAATTAAAAGTTCCAGATTCAGAAAAAAAGCCCTTTGTAAACCAAATAGTAAAGTAAAATTTCAGCCTGACCTATAAAAAATGAAATTAAATAAAAACCACAAGTCAGTAAATGCATGATTCTGTTGTGCCAAACTCTATGGTAGCATTAGTAACAGCTTCTCACTTTCTGGAGTTTTAATTATGACTCAAGGGACTGGGAAAAAAGAGAGGGTGGGAGAGAATGTAACCTTTAACAGCCTCACTGGTTGCTGTCCCTACCTTTACTGCTGTTGAACTAAAAATCTCCACAGGCTAAAATTCCTTACATTGCAAATAAAATAGTTTTTCCCTGTTTTTTATCAGCCTGGATCCCACAAGGAACTGGCAGCCGGTTTATGTCAATGAACAGAGTAAGAGTTACTGTTTTCAGATATTCCATGTTCTCCCCACACCACACCACACCACCACCACCACCACCAAAAGTGGTGACGAACTCACAGCAAATGTTTCTAATAACAAGCAGAAGGCCCCAAGGTTGTGGGTTCTACTAAAGCAGCATTTGGGAGCATGACATATAGGTGCAAATAGGTTTGTGGAGGATGTTATTCCACTGTACTTCTCTACTGAAGTCATTCATCCATGTCACTGCTGCTAGATTTACCACCACGAATCTGAACTGACATGATCAGACTGTCTAAATTTCCAATCTTTCTTGGAGTCAACCATCTAGGAAAGGAAGGAGCTGTGGATTTGAAGATTGAATTTCAAGATGTCATACTTTCTCTCTGCCATGACACAGTAATTCACAATAGATCTGGATGATCGGGAAATTCATTTTAGCCTCCTGTCAGATACTTCAGCTAAGATTCTCAGTACTTTCAAAAACCAGCTTCAATGAAATCCAAATAGTCTAAAATATTAGAAACTCTCATACTGGGTTCTCACATCTTGGAGCAACCTCCCTTGCCTGACTCACTGATTTTGTACTACTGATCTTGGCAGATATCACTGGTCCAAGCTATTTAGTTTGCGGAAGAACAAAGTAAGAGAGATCTCATAGTGAGACCAAGTGATGATCTTCAAGTAGACAGTCCATCACAGTTGTTATAGGTAAAAGTTAAGTTATGTTAAGTTAGGGTATAGTTCAATATTATTGTATTAATTATTATATTCAATTAATTGTATTATGTAAAGGGGAGGGGCTTATTAGAATGTGCTAGGAGAAGGGTCCAGGGTTTGGTGGAACAGTGGTCTGATAGGGCAAGGCAAGGTCAAAGAGAGATTGGATGGAAGATCAGACCAATCATTCGAAACCCTGCAGAAACCATTGGTCCAGAATGAACGACGTTAAAGACCAATGAGAAACCTGGAAATGGACCAATCCTGGACTCAAAGGGGGCTATAAATGGGGGCAGTTCGGTTGGGTTGGGGTTCTTCTTTTTGGATAATTGGGGTTTTTTTGGAAGAACCCAGTGCACTTGGGATTAGAGCAGTTTTGGATTTTGGCTCGCTGTGTGGGTACCTGAGCTTATCCTGGGTACTCCGTTCCTTGTAGCTATTTTAATAAACGAGAGCCTCTTTCTCCGGAGAAAGTTTAGCCTCGTTCATATTCATAACAACTGTTACATGATGCATGGAAAATAGTACATGAGCAACTGGGAACCCTAAAAGATTCATCCAGAACTTTGTGGAGACAATTTCAGAGATTTTTCAACTAAAAGCAGTTCAAATACTGAATCTGAGAAGTACTGTGGCTCTCACAGACATGGCAGGGTTGCAGCATCATTGGCCATCCCTGTTTCCAGCAGCCATTGACACAGTACAGTGAAGTAGTAAGTCAGGAGGATGATTTATTAGGAAAAGGACTGGAACAAACCATAGCAATACATGAAGGATGAATCAAATATTATTAAAATTATTACTTGGTCAATACCACTACATCAAAAGATGACCCAATTTATTCCTAAATTCCTGTCTCAGAGGACTAGGAATTCAACAGGTCATGAAAGCTTGAGGAGACAGAACAGAATGAGAGATGAGATGATCATTGGGCAGGGAGAAGTTTTGGTAAAATTACTATTAATTTTCAAAATATATAAGCTTTTAAGTCATTCCAGAACCTTTACTTAAAATGCCCAGAATAAATTAAGGTTCTCACTATTTTTCAGTGGCATTCAGGCTATAGATTAATATAACAAAGCATGCAGTTTTCAAAAATGGAAAATAAGATATATCTTGTCAATTTTTTTAAATGCTGCAAAAAATTTCTTTATTCTCACAGGTCAGCAATCAAAAGATAACATGTTAAAAAGAAAGAGCTCTAGAAAACTCTAGAGCTACTCTGTTCATCAATATTAGTGGAAAAGTTTTCAGGTGACTTCAGAACTGCTTGTATTATGGCGCTGCAATGAAATAATTTTTTTGTTTCTGCAGTGTTATATTTTTAGATGTATTGAAGAATTGTGAAAACAATTTTGCAATATCCTTCCCCCTGTGAAAAATGTGTATCTTTGTTTCCCTATTTTTTTAAAGAGATAGCATTGAATGCTATAATTTCAAAGACAACTAATTTTAATTAAGAGCAGAAAGACAAAATAGTTGGAATGAGAAAAGTTTAATATGAACAAAGAAGTTTGCATTGCTCTCATGGAGAAAAAAATTGCATTTACACACTGTAGCAGCATAAGTTTGAAGTGATAAAATTTGGTATAGAGAAAAAAACCTGAAGTTCTGCCTACAAACTCTAGCAAGCACACTATAAAAAGTGTGTTAGCATATCAGTAAATTCACAAAATTTCATGCCGTACATGAATAAAAGAAAAAAAAAATATTACCAGACTGTGTAAGTAATGCAATGCATTTCCAAGGTTTAGATACAAAGAAACTTTTCTGCTAACAAAGGTGAAATTTTTCCCCTGCTGTCTCAACACCATCTCTGTTAGCCAGCTGAAGAGTCCTGTTTATTGCCATGTACTGAGAGCAGCATGTTTCAGTGTAAGTGGAAATGTCAGTCAGTGTGTGGCATCATGGATCAAAGCCCTGCCTCTGTACATGTACCTTCTCATCTCTTCTCGTCATGGCTTCCAGTTTGAGATGGAACAGAGGGAATGTGAAGTGAGCTTCAAACAGATGTTGTAAAACGTCTGGTGGGAACAAGCTCCCCTCAGGAGCAGTCAGATTGTGTGGAAGAGCATCTGTTAACTTTCATTTGAAAGCCTCTACACTGGAGAATCAGAACATAGCAAAGGAAAAAATTAATAATAGTTATGGAGAAGATGGGGAAAAGGAAGAAAAAGTGTTGTGGATTTGATGGTGTGTGGGCTTTTTACTGAACTGCACATTTTTCCTACATTTGTTATAGCTAGTATACAAACGTTTAAATAAAAGCAAAGATATTATCCCGTTTGAAAAAGGACAAATGGTTATAGCACGTATAAACATGCCCCAGAACTAGTCACAAGTGTTCTATATGTATCCTAAATTTAGATTACTTTAATCTTTCTCAACTTATGTAAAAACCCAAATATGTCTTCTACTTTCGTTTACTAAACAAGGCTAAAATCCTATTTAAGTCAAGAATAAGCCAATGGCACCAAAGTAAGCATATGTGTTAAAGAAATAGTTTTTTGTAGTATGCCAGGAGATGAGCCCACTCATTTTAAGATTTATTTCACAGGTATATATGCCAGCAGGTGTGAATTCCATCCATTAGATTCACAAACAAAGCTGCAATCTGATTTTAGATTAAAGATCCACGAACATTGCTGCCGCATGGGAAAGATTCCTTGTAATTCCTTGTTTATCTTAACCCTCATATCCCTGCACAAGCCATTTCTATGCTGTATTTTCACCTTCCTTGTTTAGGAACTTAAATTTTTGTGTTTCCCACTGTTTTGTTTGCTGATCATTGCCTGTCTTTGAAGAGGTGCTTCCTGCTCCAAAGCAAGCATATCTGGTAGCATTTTAGGACACTAGAATCAACAGCCATTGCATATCAGCTAAGGAAATAATCTGGTTTTCTTTGCCACTGGACTTTCTCTGCTCACATGAATGCCATTACTAATCAGGCCAAGGGACACATGGATATTTGACTTTTTTTCTCATAGAAGACCATATAATTTGATACATACAGAAACACAGATCTATGCATTTCTGTCAGCACAAAAGAAATGGAGCAACTGAAATTTTAATGACATAATGAGAAAGAAATCCCCCAGACAAAAGGACAGACAGTCTAGCCATTTCAGAGGAAAAGCCTAAGCTATAAAATAAAATTCCTTTCTTTCTCAGCAGTTATACTCTCAGTATAAAGGACAGCTAGGAGACCTAAAAAACCCAGTTCTAAACATTGTCAGTTTTGGGAGTGCATAACCAAACTTTGTGTAAACCAAACCCAATGTGATTTCCACCTGTGGAAGATCTTATCTTCTCTTCCTACTAATTTTAACAGGCCATTGTGCTGCATTGACAGTGGCTGAATGCCAAATGCCCACCAAAGCCGCTCTGTCCCTCCCCTCCTCAGCTGGATAGGGGAGAGAAAATATAACAAAAGGCTCATGGGTCAAAATAAGGACAGGGTGAGATTGCTCATCAGCTGCCATCACAAGCAAAACAGACTCGAGGGAAATATAATTTGACTTATTGCCAATCAAATCAGAGTATGATAATGAGAAATAAAATCAAAGCTTAAAACACCTCCTCCCCACCCCTCTCTTCTTCCTGGGCTCAACTTTACCCCCAATTTCTTTATCTCCCTTTCCCCTTTGAGGAATGGGACCTGCTATCAGTTCATCACACATTGTCTCTTCCTCATGGGAAGGACTCCTCACACTCTTCCCCTGCTCCAACACAGGGCTCCTCCCATGGCAGAAACTCCTCCATGGGTTTCTCCAACATGAATCCTTCCCATGGGCTGCAGATCTTCAGAACCTATTCCAGAGAAGGATCCCATCTGTCCATCTTTCCATCTGGGTGCTGTCCTCAGGAACAGACTGTTTCAGTGTGGGTCCCCCATGGGGTCACAAGTCCTGCTAGCAAACTTGCTCCAGTGTTGGCTCCCCTCTCCACGGGTCTACAGCTCCTGCTCCAGCATGGCCTTCTCATGGGATCACAGCCTTCTTCTGGCATCCACCTGCTCCAGCATGGGTCTCCTCCATGGGCTGCAGGTGAATCTCTACTCCCACCATGAACCTCCATGGGTTGCCAAGGGACAGCCTGTCTCACCAGGGACTTCCCCACGGCCTGAAGAGGAATCTCAGCTCCAGCACCTGGAACACTTCCTCTCCCTCCTACTGCACTGACCTTGGTGTCTGCAGAGTTGTTCCTCTCACATATTCTCACTCCTATCTTCTCTCAACATAATAATTTCTGAGCAATAACTTTGTTTTCCATCTTATATCTGTTATTTCAGAGGCACTATCACCATCACTGATGGTCTCAGATGTGGCCTGCAGTGGGCCCACCTTGGAGCCAGGCATTGGCTCTGACACAGGGGAGGTTTCTAGCAGCTTCTCACAGAAGCCATCCCTGCACAAACCAAATACAACCATTCATTTCAGATAATGAATTTCCCCAATCATTAATGGCCTTTGTTGAGCAAAATGTGGAAAAAATCCATGTAAACACTGCATCTCAGCTTGGCCTATAAGAATCTTTCTAAGGGAATAATAATAGTGCAATAAAATTAAAAGTAATTTGAAGTCTGTTTCCCACAGGATGCTTAGACTAGGCTGAGACCATACCCTAAGGGTAGCAAAAAGACAGAAGCATATTGGGGGCAGAGGGGTGACACGACGACTCCATAAACACAGCTGTAGCACCTCCTTTCAGTCAAGAATTCAACCCAGCACTAACCAGACTGCTCAGCTGCAGACACCAATGTCCTGTCATTAGTCAACTTCAGGAAATATTCAGCATTTGTTACCCAATCTGCAAAGACAGGAAGTAGAGGAAATGGAAACGCTGGGGGAGGGAGAAGGTTCTGCTCTTTAGTAGGTGATGGAAAACAGTGAGAACACTACTGCTCTGTTTGTTCAATCTAGTCATCTAGGGACTTCTAGAGGAACAAAGACCTTTATCTCCTTTTGTGAGAATAAACATTGCAGAGACAGAATTTGAAGACAAGTTTTGACCTGAGGACAACACAAAGGAAACTCCAGAGCCAGGAAATGTAATATATGTTGCTCTCTTCTTCCAAACATTAAATGGTTTAGACTTAGTTTTGCTTATAGAGAGGAATATGGATCTAAAGCCCACTGCAGCGAGTTGAAAGACTCCCATACACTTCAATGGCTTTAGACCACAGCCAGAGTAACAGGACTTTACTACCACCAGCTCAAAAGCTGTCCACAGTTTGAAGATGTTAAAGGTCTTTTTTTTCTAAGCAAGTCCCAAAGTTTATTAGCAGTACTCTTGAAGTACATTACTGACAGAAAAGGATCACAAATTTTATCAAATGGATCACTGTAAAAAATAAAGACAAATGTTATATGCTTGAAGTGGCAGCACATTGGTATTAAATGAACTTTGGCCTTTGAAAAATACCACATTCTAGGGAAAGAACAAAAATCTTAAACAAGTAATGAACTTCCTCCCTTGCCTCTCCTCCATCCCAATCTCCCCCTGCCTAGAGCCCAAAACACAGGCAACCATGTAAAGGCGTGAACTTCTTTCAAAGTTTAAAGGGCTTTGCTTTGCTTGGTCACTTCACACATCCTAGGGCCTCTCCTTTCCACTGCCCTTTTTTAGAGTCAAATGTACTAAAGTTGATGGGTTAATGTCTTTACCTCCACTAAATCTCTGAGGTTTTCTCTGTAACTCAAAAATTAGCACAGTATGCAACAGGAGGCCTTGATGAAGTGTGGGCAGGAAGGATGGTGTCACTCTCCTCTGTGACTGGCAACCTTGCATCAAGGAAGCTTTAGTCATCTGAAGGGGAAGCTGAATTGCTTGTTGAGGGATCTCAGTTCCCATTTTTACTCATGTAGGGAAGGAGGTGGTTGTGGTAGCCTTGCTGGTACAAGTGAGAAGCGATGGTGATCAAAAAGGATCCCAGGATGTAGTTGCCTACAGACTACACCTCTGAAATTCTGTTTCAAGAATTCCAGTGAGCCTGATGTGCAGAGGCACCATCTGCAATTTCATCACAACTCAATGAAAGATGCAGGTGTTCACCTCCTTTGGAAGTCAGGTCCCAAAATATAGATTTGGTAACCCAATCTATTGCCACGCATGCTTTTAAAGTGATGCATCAGAAAACGGTATAAAGAGATAAAACAACTCCTTTCAGGCTCTGCTGTCAATTCAAATTCCACTTGAATCTGTAACAGCTGGACAGCAGATTGATAGCCCCATTTAAATGACTTCTCAGAGAGTCGATGCTATAGTTGGCATTAATTAGATTCTCTTGTGGGGATACACAAAAAGACTAAAAGCCTGGAGAAGCATTATCTCTTACAATTAGCTGAAAAGTGCATAGGGAGTAAGCTATAGGGATAGCCTAAGGACAGCCCTAACTCAGCCGAAATTCCTCCTAGGTTATCTGTGGAGCACATGTTGCCTGATGCCCAAGTGCTTCATTCTCACCTCACTGACTGCTTGTCAGCATATGGCAGACCCCAGCATGGTCCTCAATCCAGACATTCAGGCGCTTAATACCAAGTCAAATAGAAGGGATTAGTCTCTGTGATAGCCAGAGGGATTGCAAAAGGCTGGGATACAAGAATGCAAATCCATATATTCTCTCCTTCACACACTTAAAAGGAAAATCTGTAAGCAAATTTGTTGTAGATGTTTTGTTCCTTTTCTTTATAAGGAAAACGATTGCTCTAGAAAGTCATCTTTATCAGACTGTGTTCTGCACTTCTGTTCATGAGAAAAAGGCATGGCTGGTTTTGTTTCCTTATTTTCCTTCCCTTTCTTTCTTCAGAAAAGAATAGGCAAACTGTTGCTTTCTGCCATTCCTGTAAAAAAAATTATTTACCAGTTGCAGCAAGTTCAGGCTGTTTATCCTTGCATGTGTCCCTGGTATTAAAAAAGTGTTCACCGTTTAAGGCTGAAGCACTGGTTTCCACAAGAAGAGGTAAAATTAGATTGTCTTGCTGTTGCCCTCTTAACATACTGAGAATAACATTTTAACGCTAATATTAACTTGTGAGAATAATAATTAAAACACTGCAGAGACACAGGAAGTTATCCCTACATTATACTTGTAAGTAACACACCCTAGGATAAAAAAAAACTTCATCTGAAACAAGCAGGTACTTTACAGAAGAACAGTACAACTAAATAGTGTTACAGCATTCCCCACAGCCTTCAATATTATGACACCCTCAGCTAAAATAGAGAGGACATCACAGGCTGTACTCAGGGTTGGGGTGGATTTCTTTTTTTAATTAGATGTGTACATGTGTTTTCTCCCTAGTGGATCTACTGCACAGCATGATATTTTCATTGCTTGTCTGGGATTCAGCAGACAGAAACATTCAATCACGTATCAGCATCTGGATGGGGCTTGGCTGAATGTTAGAGGTCTGCAGCATGTAGGTCCAGGGACTCCCTCCTTTCTTACAGACAGCATATTGTTACTTTGACATGCAGACTAATATATTTTCATTATTAATTTCTTAAAAAATGCAAAAGACAAAAAAAATTAAAAAGAAAAATACTATATTAGAGGAATATGTCAGGTAGAAGTTATGATGCACCAATATAAACTCTCTGCAGTGTTTACCATTTAAAAAAACCCAAGAAATGTCAGGTAATAAATAAAGAACCATTAATTAACTACTATCTGGTAGGACTGAGTGAGCACAGAGTGTACTACAGTGCTCCCAACCCTTCCACTTTTGAGCTAAAAACCACAAAGAAAACCAACTCAAAAGTGCCAAACAGTTACTTCAAACACTGAGGGACAATTGTATGACAATGTAGGGTTGGATTCTTTCCCCCTGCACCCATTTCCCATCTAAGAAAAGGAAAATTCATAGAGCAGACAGGAGCAAAATCTTTCATCCACAAAGAAATTACCTATGTATGTAGGAAAAAAAAATCAGTAAACAATAACTTACATGCCTCACAGGACATGAAAGTGTCTGTATTTCTGCATTTTTTCCTTAAGCTGATACCAAAAAGTTTGCAGAAGGGTGAAACTGACATTCAAATGTTATGAAACAACTTTCAGAGGGTCCTTATATTAAGGGCCAAGTTGAAAGTATATTCCCTCCAGCAGTGTATTTTAGTTTGGTACTATCCCTTGATCAGAAAAACTTTATTCCCATCGAATATGTTTCTTTGAGAATCTGAAAACAAACTGATCTCTATGTGACTGTACTGTAAAACAGTGAGTCGGATAAAGGAGTAAGCCATTTTTAGGCTATGAAATAAACAATTGCCTGATCTAAAGGCAGGTAGACAGGACAGACAAGTTTTCTCAGTGTAAGAACCTGGGGATATAAAGGAGAGAGGAAAAGGACCAAGAAATGTGAAGGGGGAAAAACCAGCGCCTCTGAGCAATGTCTTGCTCTTCTGCCATGAAAATGCAACAATAACAGAAAAATATAACAATTATGAGAAAAAAGAATAATAACTAATAAATCAAAAGTCCTTTAAATTTAGTTAGAACTAAAGAGAAAGTGATGAACAGGTGTGATACAGTGTCAGGAGTTTGGATATACCAACCATCGAGGTGCATTATGAGGCAGGATCCATGGGAGACAGTGGGGGCATTCTCTCCAATGTTGACACCAACCTACAGCTCCTCCTCTTCTTTTATTTTATTTCTTGGTGTTAGACTGTGAAAGATTTACCTTTCCCTAAATGATCCCTGTTCCAAGTGGGTAGTAATGTGTGCAGGCAGGATTTCAAGCACATGAAGAGATTAGCAGCATGTGTATAAACTGGGTCATGCTTGCAGAACCTCACACCTTTTCACACCCTTCCTGGGGCACCATTCCAGTACAAGGAGCAGAAATCTGGCATTTCCATTTTTCCATTCATACCATTATTAAAAGACTATAACTCTTCAGCTTTTTAGTTTAATGGATGGAAACTACATCTTGTGACACTTGGTAAGTAATTTCTATTATCAAGGCACATCTTGTTTTGACAACAAATGAAAAACCTATCTCTGTTAATCATGATATGATATTTATTTCTGTAACAGGAGACACTAGGGTACACCACAAAAGGGTGATTATCGAAATGGCTCTTGATTAAAGTGTGCTAGATCATTGGGTTCAGTTTGCAGAATCATGTGTACTTTCAAAATCCAATTCCACACAAATATTTTTCAGATCACATAACATGAACATCTGAAGTTAGTTCATAGCAGAGTGTGTCCCAATAGTTAATATTCTATTATCCTAAAAATAATATAACAGTGTATTCACTTATAAGAAAAAAATCTCATTTCTCAATATAAAAGTTATGGGAAGCTTGATGCAACATCACCAGTTGTTCACATATATGGACCTGTAGGTTTAAATCTAGGGTGTTTTTCAAATACTGGAATATTACTATAATATTATTGTCTGTAGTTGAAGAGCTATATACAAGTATTTAGAAAACCACAGTGGGGGACCAAAAGAGAGAGAGAAAATAAAAACCAGCTTAAAACACCAACATGATGCAAGGTCAGACACCTTCCTCCCAAGTATATTTCTCAATCAGGCAGGGATTTTACCACATGCTAACTATTTACAAGACAAAAAAAGGTTGCTAGAAGAATCACCTCTGTCCAACAGGCCAGAGTAGGATTTTGGTTTTATATAGTTTGAATGCTGCAAAGTGTTTTCAGGAGAGTTCAGCATCTTTCTGTGCTATTGTAAGCACATATTTAGCCTGAGCTTAAGTGCAATTCTAAAACTGGAAGTGTTAAATGCTTTGCTGCAAATTAAAGCCACACGTGCCTACCATATTTACACCAACAATGATTAAAATTTCTAAGTTCCACAGAAAAGGACTTGAAAATTGTGGCAACCTGTAAAATTCAATAAAGAACTCTTCTCAGAGCACAAAATGTTCTATAGACCAGATATTTCCTATATACTTGAGTACCTTTTAAGAAGCCCAAATGGTGTAAATGGAACATTAATATAACAGAAATTCCATCCCAAAACTGAATTCTAAAATTCTGTAGAGACGTCACCCATCTCAACTAAATACTCCACTTCTTTGAACAGAAGTTTCATGAGAAATATTTTTATTATATCAGGTGCAGATTACCCTTCCTTGGTACATTTATTGATGCATACTCTATTACAGAGTTATTTTTTCATGAGAATTTTTAATTTAACTTCTGAAGTATGATGTTAAAAAGAAAATCTGACTTTTTGTTGTTACAGCTGTGACGTCCAACAGCCACCCAGAACACAACTGACATTAGTTCACTTGCACTGAGCAGAATGTTTAAAAAACCCAACAGCTTTCTTGATCTAACTTGTTGAGAGCAGCTCTGAGATATGACTCTGGTAGCTGGAACCAAGATTTTGTTCATAACTGACACCCCATACTTGCCAGATAAGTCCAGCATTTTGGCTGATCTCCTTGTCTGACACCAAAGCAGAAAAAGGATTTGGATAATAGTTTATTGGCTTTGCTCACAGGAACAATAGTGCTATCCTGAATTCTCCCCACATCCTCAAGTTAAAACATGTGTGAAGTTTTAATGCTTCTTTTTACTTGCATAAAGGGTCTCTGAGAACTGGGTAATGCACAGAAAAGAATACTAGAACTAAAAACCTTTTGCTATTCCATACAGTCTGCAAGTATCCTCTCTCTTTTTCTCTACAAATGTATTGTCTTTTGTACATATTTACCCATGTGTAATAATTTCCATTTTCTTCAATGGATTCCTTACAGATTGCAATTCAATGGTACAGGCATATAAATATATATATATATATATATATATATATATATAAAAGTGTAAAATATAAATTCTAATTCTCATTTTTTCTGAGACAGTGTTACCATGTCAAGGGCACCATGTAGCTCTCTTTGACTGGTTCTAGGAGTTGGAGCAACCACTAAAATGTGTGAATGTATTATAACACTTAGGACATCATAAGCCAGCTAGAATCACATTGAGTAAAACACTAGATTTTACTGCCCAGTATATTAAAAGCTGAAATCTCCCACAAACACAAACCTTGGCATAGAAATAGAATTAACAAGAAAGCAGATTCCACTTTCTTCTGGTATCCAGAGTAATTCTGCATAAAAAATACATCTCTAAAAAATGCATCTCTACACAACTAGACAGGTGTTAGGAATGAATTTCAAGAAGGGGTTTCTGATCTTTTACATCCGCGGGATGTCTTTGTTGTACAAGCTACTCATTTTATGCTTCTCTTCCAATTGTTTCTTTTCTCCAGAGAATCAAATAAAGCCTTGGAAGCTTATCTCAATACCATGGCCAGCTGCTTTAAGAATCCACATCTATGAATCTTCTGTATAAGTCAGTCTGATTTTCAGAGAGACATATTTTCAGGGATATGAAACAAATGGATACACAAACACAACTGGATATAGGTAGACTGTAACCCAAGCACTGAATGTAGCATTCACTGCTCCCACATCCTCTCCTCTTCACAGAGTCTCCCTCAGGAAGACATGCATAACTTCAAGTGCAAAATTTATAACTGGGTTTGATCTCTAGGATCCGGAACATTCTAGATTTGAACTCAGTCAAAAGCCAGTTGTGGCCATCATAAAATTACTGCCCACCCAAGGAGAAACGTTAATGCAAAGGCTGTGCATCAAACAATAAAATTTAAAACTACAATTGCTCCCCTTGAAAAATCCATTTTCCTGATGTATCTACCCAGCTGTCATACATCAAAATTTCAAAAAAAGATTAGTTTTTCTGTGACTGTCTCCATTACACAAGCTCTTAAACAGATTTCTCTCTCACCAAATCAGATTCTAATCTGATACGCAGATATCTCTTTCCTGTTAATGGTTACGTGCACTTCTTCAAACCCATTCAGGAAGGGTAGCAGCACAAGAGGTTAACACTTCACATGCACCACCACAAGAGCTGGGATCCCTCCTGGGGCAGAAAGACAAGAGTTCAATACAGATCATAATGGTCACTGTTTTAATAATCCTGTGAGTGAGGGCAGTGGTGGAGATAAAAGAAAGCATTAACTGCTCCTAACAAAGACCAGCAGAAGAAAACAGTACTAAAGCTGGACCAGAGAGCCACAGGGTGATAACCCACAAATCAGCAGTGTCCAGAAAGGCTGCAATGGACAGGATAAAGTCTTTTAAGCTCCTCAGGAACAGCTGAAAAAACTTGACTAGGCAAAAGTACATGGTAAGCAGCATCACGACCATCACAACAGACCACTGGCAACCAAAACGGCTGGAATCCTGCAGAGCCCTCCCAGGCTTACATGGAAAGAAAATAGTTAAAAAAAGGTATCTTTTACAAGTCCATCCTGAATCGCACTTTAGGCATCATCTGTCTGGATTTTGGCAAAACCTATCCTATTTTTTCATTTGTGATTTTGTGAAATAAGGGTTACAACTCAGCACAGGCAATGAGCAGAACCCCACAGAGAATAAAGCTGGAAAACAGAAACAATCACTGAACACTAAATACTTCTCAAAAAGTCTGCACAGAAGCCACGCATGCAGAGAGCTTTATGACTGCAGCATGTCTTTGCTCAGCATTCACAAATATGGGGAAGTAATCATTATTTATAAAAATCCCATAAAAGGTATCCATTTTTTTTACTCCATAAATGAGTAATGACTCGATCATTTAGAACCCATGAGTCATAAGTTTTCTCTTGTAAATAGGATAAGATCAAATCCCATGGCAACATGTTCAGTCATAGTTGACTTAATTGTGTATTTTTCCCCTTTCTTCCTCTGCCTTCCACCTTTGGAGCATTCTCTGCCTTATGCTTGAATTTGTAAGAACTTGGTCTCATCTACAATACATCAAAACAAAGATCACGATTTTTTTAAGTAAGGACATTAGAGGAAAAAAAAAGCCAACACCAAACTCCTTTTACTGGAGTCCACTCATTCAAAATGCTCATAGTCCTGCTGATCTTTTATGTAATAATGTTCCCCATTGACACAGATAATGGAAATGCTGACATGTCAAATCTGTTTGGTGGGATCTTTTTGCTGTTGCTGTTGTATCTCACCCACCCCTGACCCAGGGAAAAGGAGAATTGCCTGTGGGCTTTAATTATAATGCAGTACACACAGGCTGCTAGTCAGATACTCTGTGTCTGAAAGGTAATAAAAAAAAAATCTTGAGAGAAAATATTTTGGATTTCATTGCTCCCTTGCTATGTCTGTGCTTTGGGGAAGAACAACCAACAGCCGCATTTTTCAATGCCATTTGAGCAGGGTTGAACACACAAATCCCATTATTGTTAATGGGATTTGTGCACATAATTCTGAATACTTTGAACAATCTCCCGTGAAGTTTCTCCCAACCCCTGAAGAAGCAGGAACAATTCTATGTTATTTAAACATAATCTCACTGACAGGTAATTTTGTGACACAAAATTTATTGCTGGCTTGTCCTTTGAGGGCATGTTTCACCATTAATGTTTCCTTTTAAAAACTTCAGCATACATTAAATGCTCATACCAAGCTTCCTGGTGTTTTCCTTGGAAAATCTTGCTTTCTGTGGTATTTCGCATTATCCAAATCCCTCTTTACTTCCCCCTCCTCCTCTACAAATACGCAGGACACCCTTGAAAACGAAATATTTGATCTCTGAAGACCCTACTGGTCAAATATTCTTTTAAATAAACCCTTTACAGTATTCACCTATTACCTCAGACATTCATGTGGTATAAATTTTAAATAAATGTCTACCAGCTTGCAATTGATCAAGTGAGCTAGAGGCCATGAATTTAACATGACTACTTCTGCGGGCTGCCTCTTACAACCTACCATTTGCCACTAGACTTCAATGCAGTCATTAACAAAGTGGGCCACGGGCTCACGGTCCTACAGGCTAAAAGGCTATCTCAGATATCAAGACACCCTGCTTTGGCTTTCGGCCCTTCTGTAACACTGTAAGTGGCTTTAGCTCATCTGCGTTTATGTCAGTGAGTCATTTGGAGATCTCAGACATACCTTCGAGATGGTGAATTGCTGAAACAGGTCATGCTACCAATTAACACGAAAAACAAAGTAATTTCCTACATGCGAGAGCAGACAATGGTGCTGGAAGGAGGAAATTAAAAACGCCATTATGTCACATGGCCCAGCAGGGCTGGAGCACAGCTACTGCACGGATCACAGTCATAACACATTAGAAACGCACAAGCCAGGACTTGATCACGGATGTTTTATGTACATCATCATTACCTTAGAGGGAAGGCTCTCTAGTCCTAATAAGAAAAGTATCTGATGAGATGAAAAGTTAAGAATAGGACCTACGTAGCTAACTTAAAATACTTGGGGTGTTCTTGTGGCTGCAGCGCCGGGAAGGGTTTCAGGGAATAAGGCCTGGCTGTCACTCTGCCAAGGATGTCCAGCGCTGCGTGAGACAGAGTAACTGGAATCTGACATGATGCTGTGTGTACAGTCTCTACAAGAGACTTTCTTCTCTTGCCTCCAAGGTTTTTCACCACCATGGGTCCTCCCTTAGGGGAGGTTTGCCTACTGCTATCAGCACCTTCAATTCAAAGAAATACAAATTTTGCTTAAAGGATTGTTATTAATTACATTAAGGCATCGCCCCATGGCACGAGTCATTTATCAGTTCAACACTGTAACCTATTGACTAAAAGGTGATGAGGTTAAGTGTACCCTAGTACAGGGAAAGACTTGACTTCACCTGCAGAGAGGAAAGCTCAACAAACAATACAGAAAAATGGGATTTCTCCTAGCTTTTTTTTCCAGGAAAGAGCAGAAAACAGTACTCCCTTCAGTAGATCCTAGTTAGAAGAAAATAGACACATATTCTAGAGTACAAGCAAGACTCTAGTCAGTTTGGACAATTCATTTCCCCATTACCAGCTGCTCTTAAAAAGCAGATCTGGCAGCTGAACTGAAAGTTCTGCCCATGTTGTTCCCTGGCTCTTACCCCACCAGCCCACATCGCTTTTCTGCCACACTCAAAGAAAAATACCAATGTACTTCTTCCTGAATGCCTGTGCTCCTTCTGCCCAGAGACCACTGGAGGATGGAGGACAGAGTCCTCAGCTAAAGTATGACAGGGCCTGAAAACACATGAATTGTGTGTAGGAGAAAAAGGTTTCACAGGTTTTCTGCTGGGGCTCACATTGCTGTTGATGGCTTGAGGAACAGCTGTGGCTCCTGACCCTCAGAAATGCCAGTATAAGCTTTGGAAAGCAAATCTCACACTGAGCATCAGAGCTAGATACAGTCAATATTACTAGATTGAATGCAGGTGAAAATCTTCCACTAACATAAATGAAAACAAGGCTAAGTCCACAATTTATTAGAAAAACATAACACTGAATAAACAAGTAAAATACACTATATTTTATGACAAGGTGTTTTTTCCCTTGTGGGAGAAAATTATTTCCAGATTCAAATACATCACAGTAATGTACATTTCTGCAGTAAATACCATCTAAGGATCTTAAGTGCAGCCTGCTGGCAAACCTGCTTTCCAGAAATCACTGCCTTCCCCATCTAAAGGGAGTCCTAAAAGGCTTACTCCAAAAAATCACACCATATTTCCATTCTGTATCATCTTGATGATCTCCGTCATCACCACAAAGCTATTAGTGCACAGACACACACATGCAAAAGCACACCAACACACACACACATGCACAGGAATAACTAGGGCAATGGAAAATACATTCCATCTTTGCTCACTTATTCCATATACAGGCTAATTTCTAAACCACAGGGGAGCAAATGTTCTATAAAGCACTCTTATTCTACAACTAAATACCCTTGCTAACGAAGAGTTAGCAGCACAGTCATCACTATCAAAAGCACTAACTTTTAGATTAGTAGCAGTTGGCAACTCAGTAATTCATTTTTCATTTTAAGGAAACCTTTTTAAGACTGCACTCTTGTTTTCAGGAGGACCATAAATGCACTTCTCATGTTTTTATTTTATTTATTCTGCCCTGGGGATTTGGGTCCCTCTTTGCAAGCAATAAATTTTTCTATAAATCTTTTTGGTAATAATATATTTTAAGACAAATTGGACAAGGGGAGCACAAGCGCAGATCTCCACTCCGAGTGTTTTGGCAAAGCATCTGTGCTACATGGTGTTTGTAATCAACTTCTGGTCACTAAGAAGAGTGCTAATGACCTCTACAAAAATGGAAAGCCACATGTGTCAAAACATGGCTTTCACCCCTCTGCTCTGCACCACCCCCACCTTGCTCATAGGGCCACCTTCCCCTCACCACAAAATAAATTAGTAAGGAGGAAGGCAAGAAGGGAAAGACAGATGGAAAGAGACACTACGGCAGCTTTCAAAATTGTTACTGCAAAGGATTTATCTGAAGGTCTGAAGGGACAGCACTCAGTTCTTGACAGAATGAGTTACAGTGGTTAGAGGGGGAAGGAGGAGGAGGAGAAGGGAGAGCAGCCTGGGAGGAGAAAATCTCCAAAGTCTCATGTCTAAAATGCTCTTGGAAAATTGCCAATTACCAGTTCAGAACAATGTTGACATTTAGCCTTTTTCTAATCAGCGTTGTCCGTCACCCAGGGCAGAGATTCCTGCTGTATGACGGAGCTCTTCTGCTGCTGGCTGCGGCATCCTCCCAACAGTCTGCCCCCTCTGCCCATGACCACCCCTCACTGGCACCCACCCTGGCGCCCCTGCTCACCCCAAGAGCAGGCTGGGGCACACAGGAAATGTGGCTTGGGCTGATGGGCATGGTGGAGTATGGCACAAAAGAAGTAGATTGTATGGAAGACCAAACCACCACTGATGTTTCACAGTTGGGCTCCTGACAGAGGCAAGTGGAGAAAAGTCTCATTTTAAGACAGATTATGGTTAAAAGAAATTCAGTAGACACCATAAAGTGAAATATGGCATCGAAGCCCTTAGACATAGTAAAAATCAAGTACTGGTTTTTGAATTGACAAAAGTGATGATGCAGAAACTTGCAATTTCACTCATTTACCAGTTTCTGGTTTTGAGCAGAGAAAAAAAAGGGAATTAAAAAAGTTGACAGAACTGCAGAAAAGAAAGTATTTAATGGCTATTAATAACGGTTCCCATTATTTACAAGCGAATTCAACACTCTCAGAACTCTGACAAGTTCAGTGTCATTAACTGTGCAGATCAGAAGAGCACAGCACGAGGCTGAGCTACATCATGTTTCGTCTATCATCACAGAACAAAGAAAAAAAATCTTGGCACAAGCTTGTCCTAAGCTGCTATCAGCTCACACACATCAGGACTGGAAAAGGTCAGAGAGCACTATGGAGCTGGCACTGATAGAGCAAGATAAGGCATGCTGTACAGTGATAGCCTGCCTGAGCTATCACCAAAGCAAGGGCAGTACAGAGGGAGCAAAGCACTGCCAGCACAAGGCTCTGCAGCAGCTGGCTGCCATCGTGGGCACTTTGGTACCAGTCCCACTGACATGCCAGGGGGAGGTCCCATGCAGCAGGAGGGAGAAGATTTTTCTTTCTTCATTTTTACCGCAGATACTCTGCTTAAGGACAGCAGGTAAGCAGCTGACTGATTTAAATTCAGTCCTATAGTCACAGTGATTTCAGCTGCATTAAGCTTGTTCATGTCGAAGTAGATGCAACTAAACAAACATCAAATTAGGTAAATGCAGGATTAGTGTTATGGCTCAGTAATCGTAAGTAAATTCATTTTCAGAAGTTATTTAGGAATATAGTCAATTAATTTTCAGTGAAATTTAAAAACTTCTTTCAAACACTGTCAAACACCTCCAGAATATCCTTCAATTCAGTGTTTTGAATGACCTCAAGCAGTGAGACTACCGAAAAGTAAATTTGTACAGTGTAAGTAAGTTCTTGCAAAACAGTACGATACAGCTTTGAGGCAGTAAGTTATTTCAGTTTGGGCTTCACTGCAAGCAGGTAAGTAGTGCTGCAAAATCAGCAAAATGTGTGCAGTTTGCACATCCCTAAGTTTTTACAGTGTCCTGGCTGGATGTCCTGAAGCTGAAAACAGCCATTTTCAACTGCATCAGATTTGAACGTGGACCTAGCTCTGGGAATGCCTGCAGAGAAAAAAAGCCCCGTGAAAGAAACTTGCAAGAGCCTCAAAATAGTTTTGACTTAAATCTTACACCATTTTACTCTTGTTCCCCTTTTGCTAACAAGTATCAACCCATGTCAAAATTCTTTTACCAAGATTTTGACAAGCCAGACACAAAACAAAACCAATGTGTCCATGTTAGCAATTTCAAGGCAAAATAGTGGTCATGGCCATGGTTAGAAAAAGGTGTTAAATGAGCAGTGGTGAACACGCAGAACAAAGTGTTATACTGGCTTTGTGTCAGTCTTCAGACAGACACCCTGATAATACAACAATGTGTCACTCCTTGGCTTGGGTTTTGCAGAAGGGAAAGAGTAAGTACATCTGAAATACCATTTGAGAGAGAGAAGTCAGCTGTGGCAAGCCCAACCCCAGTTAAAACACAATTCTTTAGAGGAAATATGGTTCTTTAAAATGCATTTTGATTTTTTTTTCCAAATCTGTCCAAGTCAGCGTTTATCAAAGTCACTATTTAATAAATTTTCTAGAATTCATCTTCCATTTTCCAAAATTTAAACCATTAAAATGAGCTTTGTTCTTCTTGGGGTAACATTCCCATATTATCATCTCTACTAACTTTCAGACTAATCAACCATTTAAAAGCAACAAAAACAAAACAAAAGAAAAAAAGAACATTAAAGGCACTTGAAAGAAATCTGCATCCTGATTTCAGATAGAGAGGAAGGGCAAACATGAATGGAGAAGAAAAGCAGAGGGGGTTTGGGGAAATCTGTCTAGGACTAGATGAAGAAATATAAGAAAATATCTATGCCTCTGTGTCAGAACTGATAAACAATTCTCTCAGCCCAGAAATCCTGTGTCCTGTGCTACTTTGTGTTTCACAGAGAACATTCTGTAGAATAGACCAGGAGAGAGGTTTGAAAAAAATATTAATTCTACAGAACATTCTGTAGAATAGACCAGGAGAGAGGTTGAAAAAAATATATTGTGGTAATTCTACTAAACCAACATGACAAAGAAAAACTTAATTTTTTCAGCACAAAATGATCTTCCTAGGTGCCCTTCCTTTTCAATGCAGATGCCAGTGCTCAGTTCTCACAAGAATGGATAGTCTTAATAGATTTGATTATGCCATATTGCTCCCCAAAAACCATGTAATGTGTAACAGAGAAGTTTTAACCAAACTGAAACAAATAAAAGTTTTGCCAGTAGCTTCACTGGGACTAAGTACCATGATGAAACCTCAGAGTCAGGAAAAACGATTTAATTTATTTTTCTCTATCATTCATATATAATAGTTCACTTGGTTCTGCCACTTGAGAAAAAGATGTGAAAAGCTACACAAATAGAGCAGGAAAGTAACCACAGTACCAAACCAGATGTTGAAAAAAGAGGTAATTTAGTTCTGAGGATGATCAGAGACCCTTTCTGGCCTTCCATTATTATCACTTCAGTTCAAATGTCAGTGTTATTACTGAGAGCATCACTGTGCCTTTTCTTCAAATACTGGCTCTGGAAGACTTTGATGCTCCATTTAAAAAGAAAACCTACATTACTAGCCCTCATGGACACAGAGAAAACCTTAAAAGCATGACTTGAAAGCATGTTTCAACATACCCCCACAGGATGAAAACCCAGATGTCAAGCAAAAGGAACACCTACTTTATTATCAATTTTATTAATGTCTGTGCCTTACCCCTGATTAGAGCCAAAAAGATTAAAAAGGAGTAAACTTTTTTTTTGTTCTTCTTATAAACTTGTTGGCTCATGTTTTCAAGATTTATCTCCAACTGTAAGAATTTGAAATGTCCTGAAAATGGGAGATAAGCATCTCCTAGAGTTGCAGAAATGTGGAAGCTGGTGCTTCATTAAATGAACCAAACCCAAATTGCAAGATGTGTGAGGAAATCACTCGGGAGCAATGCTGTGACAAGCAGTACCCTACTTTGGGCACATAGCTCTGGTGTCTTTCTAGAGCTCCTACATTCTCTTCTTTTTTTTGTTTTATTTGAAATCTTGCATGTGAAAACATACTAGCTATTCCAATATTGTTCTCTTTATTGGTAATACAAAGAACAGCAACAGGCTTAATTGGAAAGAGGAAAATGCATGTTTTGTAATGCAGTTTGCTGCATTTATTTTTCTTTCTGAAAATAATGGCATGAGTGAAAGTTTCTAAAGTCTGTTCAGTCCTTGGATATATCAACAGAGTCTCTTTGCAGTGTCCATGTAAAGCAGACAGAATAGTTGCAGAGAAGCTGAATTTGGACCCAGAGTGTTTAAATGACCAGGCAAGATAACCAGCCATTCAAGCTGCCAGCAGTGAAGTGGTACTGCAGTATGGCAGCCTGTATTTATAAGCTCCTCATCTGCCGTGCCACAGCTCTGTCTAAGCACAGACTCTTCTCATGCTGGTTTACTATTTCTGTTCTGTACAGAAATAGACAATGGACTACATTCAAGCCTATTGTTTTGCAGTGTTGTTTTTTTTTTTTCCTGTGGGCAGACTTTGGTTGATTTTGTTGCACTCTTGGCAATTTTACTTATGCAAATATTAAAAGAGAATGAGAACCTAAATGATTGATAGCAGTGCTCATTGAAATATTAGCAATGTTAGGAATTAGTGTGTTCTCTCCCTCTGTATACTGATACAAAATTCAAGACTGACAAAGAGCAAGCATATGGGAGGATCTGGCTCATGCCTTCCTTTTCATCAAATGCATCCTTGGGAATAATTTAAATATCGTATTTCAGCCTTGTTTTACACACAGTGGAGTGGAAAGTAACTGCTGGGTTTGTATTAAAGGCAGGGGGTGCAGTGAGAGAATAATTTTGCTAATCCTTCAATTCAGTCAAGCTGAATTTCGCTATATCCATGAGCCCAGAAAGAACTATTGCCTGCTTTCCACACCAAATGACCTGACTCTCTGGGATATCTTTGAAAGACATTTCTTTCAGCAGCTTTCTGATGCTGCCTTTTGGCAAGCTGTCCTAGCTGAGTGTGAGTACATTGTAAGCATTGCACTGGAACATGTAGGTTTCTAAAAATGAGAAGAAGGCTTCCCCTTGTCTGGATGCTAGAGCTGAGTCTCTGATTTTATATGGAGGGCGTGGTGATAGGGTGGAGGGTGAGAACCAATAAATGCCTATGGCTGTGAAACATTTGGAAACACTTGAGCACAAGCACTTTTCCATTCTTACCCCCTTTGCTGCTCTCTCCCAGTGCAAAGGAGTGGTGGGTGAAAGGTGGAAGTGAATTCTTGAAGTTTCCATTTGGTGACAGCAGAGGGACAGTTCCAAGGAAAGCCCAAAGAAAACATCTTCCTCAGCTTTTCCCCCTTCCTTTCCTTTTACCTTTTTAAACTCAGTCATCACTCTATATTATGAAAGAGTTTAGACTCATAGTTTTTCCTCCTTCCAACACATCTGCTACTTACTGCTGATCTGAAGTGAGTGTGTCAGACCCATGTACTTCAAGTGCACAGGCTTTGCCCCCAGACACTTAAAACTCTGCCTCCCCACCATCTATCCTAAAGGATGTAAAGGGACAATTCCCTGCTGGGTGGCAAGGTAGTAAATTAGCCAGATCTGGTTCTTGGTGTGGGGTACACAAACTCACATCTTCCCATGATGTAGAAGGGGTGAAGTGCAGTCAAATTCCCTGCTGCAGAAGTGGCTCAGTAATTTCTACCTGCAATATATTTGAAAAAGACTGGAAAAACCTTGCTTTAATGTCTTACTGGAAATTCAAAATCTGTACCAATGCAGCATATTCCCCCTCTTCCAATCTAAGGTGCACAGTCAGCATTGAGATTTGCTCCAAGCCTCAGTGGGGAACTTGAATCCCCTGACCTATTGGCCCAGAGAGGAGAGTGTAACCAAGTCCCTCTGACAATAAACACAGAAACTATTAATAAGATTAACTCTCTGGCACCAACAATCTCAGCATCTGTTTTAGACATAAAGAGGAAGGCTGGTAAAAAGAATATAGTGGCAACAAAGGGTTAAATAAATCTGAACTGGGCAGGATCCTGCTACTTGAATCTTTTCCATTGTTTGCTGATGAGGTGCAGGCACTTGGCTGTGCAAAGAGAGAAGGCTTTAAGGAGACCCAGAATCTGGGAATACATTGCTTCTAAATGCCTAAAGCTGATGTTTAGAGATAATGTTCCTGCCCACTTTATTTTTTAATACTTCAAGGCATCCATATTTCATGTAATCTCAATTTTAATGTCAGAAAACTTGATTACAGAACCACTAAAAGTGAATCTGCAGAAGAGGACAGTGAGTTCTCCTTGTTTTAGTAGCATTGATGAAAGCAGAGGAAGGAGAGTCTGGCAGCCAGCTGGAGGCTGGCATGGCAAATAGATACTAAAGAAGGTTATCAAACTGATGTGAATGCTGCACAGAATGCTACCTGTCCAACACAGGACATTTTGAAAGGGCGTCTGCTAGAAGAGGACTGGGACAGGAGTGCTTGCTCCTGTTCCAAGAAGCAGCAGTTGAGTCTATCACATCCAACAGCAGAAGTTGTGAAGGGCACAGAATTAAAGCTGGTAACCCAAAGGGAGTGTATTCTCCTCCTGAGGTTGCTGCATTTCCTAGAGGGAGCTGTTAAAACAGAAAGGGCGGCTGCAAACACGCTCTGACAGCCAGCACGCCTGAGAGGTCAGATTAGATTGAGCACTTAGTCTTTATCCATTAGTAGAAGCTAGTAAATCAGAGACTAGCAATGGCCAAGGAATGGCTGTGCCTTTGTAACATTACCATGTCTTAAACCAGATAGAAAGGACTCCAGGAAATCTGAGGGCTCTAGATAATACTCTAGATAATGGGAGAACTGCTTCTCCATGACCTATTTGATAACCTTCCCCACATAAGGATGTTTACAAGCTGGGTGGCAACTCAGACATTTAGCTGTGCTGAGATGACAACTTTATGAGGTAAGAAAAAAAGCACAGTGTTCTATTGTTGTCATCGGATGTTGGAGCAGCTCTGAAAGGTTGCTGCAGCATTCTATCAAAAGGACTTTTTGGAAATAATGATTTTTCTGGTAAGGCCATAGGCTACATTAATTGTTTAGAGGGTATAATTCTTAATCTGCTGCTAATATCTTCCTAGAAAAAAAACCCAAAATACTTGGTTGTTCTTGGAACAATCCATTGCGAGAGCCTAAGAGCACGCCAGGTGGAAGTTATTTCAGAAAGGTTTTTACTTTTATGGGCTGTTGGATAGTCCAGTGTTTGTGTTTGGTATGTTCCTGCTCATAGAAGCTGGACATTTTCAGAGTACAGCACACTGGATTTCCTCTCCTACTCTTTTAGCTTGCTATTCTCATACCCAAGTGAGAAACTCACATTTGCTGGCATGAGAGCACATGCAGTGCTTTTCTAGAGCCTCTAATCACCTTTCCAGTTGCCCCGTCCATTGAAGGCAATGCAGGAACTCCTGGAATTCTACAGGCTCTTCCCATTGGGAGGCAGCAAAAGAGAACTCCTTTGGATGTATGGGGAACCTTAAACCTCCTCTTTTCTAAAATGCTTTGTCTCATGTAAATAGTCTGCATGGATACGCCTCCGGCGTTTGTTGTCATAGCGTCACTTTTATCTGCTGGTGTCCCACTTGCCCTGTGGAGGACAGGGGGTAGGGAAGTGCATTGAATTCACTCACTTCTTGTTTACAGGCAGTATTCACACTGGCAGTGCTTCATAACTTTCATTAATGGAAAGAAATTAGGATGGAAATCTTCCTCAGAGTCTGTCTGCCGCTAAGACTGTTTGCATAGCCTAGTCTAGGGAAAACAAGGAAAACACACACACAAAAGATGATGAATGAATGGATACCTTCTAAAGAGATAGAAGAAAGACTGTAATAGAGAGATGGAAGACAAGAGAGAGGATTTCAGGCTTGTACTTCTCTTGACATAACACTCTTTTTTGAGTATTTTGCAAATAATGGAGTCTGGTTTAGAGTCTTTGAGGGCTACTCTAATAGAATTAATTAATTGGAATGAAAATAGCAAAAATAACCAAAGCACAATACTTGCTCAAAAGAAAAATCAGTGCTTACAGGATTTGTGAATGTCAGATTTAAGAGGATTTTTTTTCATGGAATTAATGAAAAAGTTCAAATTTTAATTGAAAAAGAAGAAAGAGAAAGAAAACAAAAGCCTTCCTACACTTCAATATGTTGAACACCTTTGAAGCAGATCTTAATGTTTATTAGTTTTGCCTTATCTTGATTTTGAAAAGTTAAAGGAAATTACTTTTTGTTATATTTTTTGTGTGTATTATCATTTGTTTCTTTTAATAAATATGTCTGATAATTAACTTCCATTTCAGTTTCTTTTCTGCAAAACATAAAATCATAGAATAATTTGCACTGGAAGGGTCCTTTGAGGATTATCTTGTCCAACCTCTCTGCCATAGGTGGGCCTTAGATTAACATGATGCCTGGAAAAAGTCTAGTATAAGCATTCTCATTTTTCTCACTCTGTTGTGTCACTCTTCAGCAGTTCATTTTAGCTTTCAGGAATTTAATAGCATATTATTTTAGACAGAGTACCATAGTTCTCTATTTCTGTGGCAAAGAACTATAATCTGAGTAAAATTCCTGATGTTTAATTATATCAAATGTTCAAAACATTGTATCAGAGGAACCTATTTACCTTCTTCTCCTGTAATACCTAAATTCATTTTAACATTCCTGTAAAGTGGGGGAGTATTTCTTTTCATATTTTATAATTGGTGAACTAAATCTGAGAGAGTCCAAGAAATTTGCCAAAAGGAATCAGTGGTGAAGAAGAAATCAAAATGAACTTTCTTAGGTCCAGACTAGCACTTTTAAAATCTTCTGCCACTGCTTTCTGTCCAACATCCACTTGATCTGTTCTTTGATGAATGTTTTGTTGTTCTAATCATCAGAACTCAAATGTTTTCCCCCTTTACTTTCTGCTCTGTGAAGAACTTGATAAAGTCTTCTGGTTTGGTGGGTTTTTTTTTTCATTTTTGAGTGACTGGGGATCATTAGAAGCAGCAGCCATTTAACCTTCCCCAGACATATCCCTGTTTTACTAATTCCATGCAAGCATCTTGAACTAGGTTGCCAAACCCAGCACATAAAAAAAAAAATGAGTGAGTAAAGAGTGTATTCCCTGTCACACCACCAGTTCTGGTCTGTGCATAGTAGGACAGTCTCTGTGCATGAGTGGAGGTGCAGATTTTCTTCCAGTCCCATTTCTGTGAATTAGCAGTGGCAGCCCCAGTGTCCCACATGTACACTTTGAAACAGCTTGCATTCCATGAGCAGTACATCACTCACTGCTTGGAAAGGGTGATACAAGGAAGATTCCTTCACAGAAGACAAGTGATTTGCTACAAATTTAACTAAGATTTCAAAGGAAAAAGAAACCAAAAAAAACCTGAAAACAAACACCCAGCTCTTTCCTCTCTACTTGTCTGCTTCTGAAAAGTAAGCAAGACGATAGATTTTCAAGGTACTCAGCCCAGGGAGAGAAGATCAGCTTCTAAGGCCCACATGAAGAATAGCAGCCACAAAAGCATCTGGATGAAATACAGCCTTAGCTTTCAATCCAGCCAAATTGAAAGCCCCATGCCTGAATGCCCTCTCTACCACATGAGCCCCAAAAGCTTATGGGGAAAGAGGGGAAGGAGATAGGAGAGAAACCTGCTCCCCACGAGGAGCAGAGAGGAAAGCTGTTGTACACAGACACATCAGGAGAGCTGCTGTAGGAAAGGAACTGCATCCAGCCAGGATAGCAAGCATGCTCCTGAGGTTGGAAGCTGGGCTCAGCTGCTGGTAGCCAGGTGGCTTGGTGCCAGAAAGCAGAATGGCACCAGCTTTGCATTTCAGTGTCTTGGAGACCCTAGGAAAGAGCTGGGGCTGTAGGAATTTCATTCTTCAGGAGAGAATGTAACACATGGGCAAGAGCTGTGGGCCTGATCTCTTTCCCCAGCAAGATCTCAAAGTTCTGAAGAATCTTTACAGAGCAAAAATGAGGAAACTGATCCAAATGAATGATTCTGCTGCTGAGCAAGCCAGTCACTTTTCTTCCATTTGCATATAAACCACATCACTTTCCTGAAGTTAGATGCAGGACACAGGCACATTTAGCACTGTCCTCCTCTAGCCTAGTCTCCTGGAGGCTTCAAGACTTTCTTTCAGGCTCTTGGTTTAGGAAAAAAGGAAAACTGAACACATAGCAGTCTGCATCAGCTGAAACTATTTGCTCCACATGTAAGGCCTATCTAATGTCAGCAAGCAAGAAGTGTTTGTGACTGAAAAGCTGCACACACATCTACAGTTTTTAAGAAAGTGGACACTAATAAAACACCCATTTTCTTATCCTCTCATGCTCATGCTCTTATTGTGCCAAGTATTTTAAATGTCAGCTCCTCAGGATTATCTCAGAGCTGCATGACCAAATCCCAAACTATGTGCATCAATGGGACTATCAGTGGTTCCACAGCACATCCAAACTCATCCTAAAATACTGCAAATAAAATAAAGACTGTGGGTTTAGGATTGCTTTTTAAACCAAACATTTATTTTAAAAGATATGAGAATGGCTATTGTCATGCTAAAACCTGAAGACAAAATTACTGTATATATGGTAGTTTTTAAATATATCAGCCTTTTATATTCCTTTATGAGGAAAAAAAATTGGCTGTAGCTGCAATCAGTCTTAATTCGTTCTTTATTGCTGCTCTGGTTCTGTGTTATTTGAGCTGGTTAACTGTTAAAAGCGTTTCAAATGTTCACATGGTCTGCATTAGGTTACAGAATAAAAGTAAGTACAGCCCACCAAATGTAACTTTCTGAAATGTAAACCACATGAATTTGATTTCTTTGTGGTACAACTTTAATTGGGTTCAGAGGTCTTTTGGTCTTACCTGTCTATCTGCTCTCTGATGGCCTGACCTGATAAAGCTAATACAAAGAATCTGCGAATGCGATCCAAACTGATTACTCTCAGTTACAGTACATGGCTTTATTCTTGACAGTAACAACCCTTTAGCCTGGCTCATTATTAGGCTGCAAGTTTGAACCCTGGAGCCACCACTGAACTGGAAGTAGAAGTGTCACAACTTACAGTAAAAGATTGTGTCCCCTTGCAACTCTGCAAAACGAGAAGTGAAGGGAACAAGAGCACATAGGTGCAACTCGATGTGATCACACTGCCTGGAAAAACTGCACAAGCATGCAAACATATGTATGCCTCACATTGCCACAGCAAATGTCACAACAGAGAATGCTTCCAACACACACTACATGACAGAGAAACAACTGCAAACAGAAATTCCAACAAAAGCCTGAAATCATCCGATACTGATCTTGAGCTGATTTGGAATTGTTGATTTTTTTCCTTTGACAATACTCTGCTTTGCCTTAACAATTCATTGTTCGCTCATCAACACTTGTCTCTGCTGCACTGTGTTCTGCCATATGCCTGCTCAAGTGAAACAACAGTACTGCCACCTCCCACCCAGAAAAGCACATCATATCCCAACAACAAGAAAGGCACTGTGCAACAGGTACACTCACCTCGTATCCTGTGACCCGACTCGTAAACAAAGACCTGTATCAGCTTGTGGGAGCAGATCTGGAATTAAGCAGACAGCTCAGGAGAAATGTAGGTAGAAAAGGAGCAGTGTGCTGAAACACTAAAAGTCCCTTTGCTTGGGTAGCTGGTTTTGCAATGCACAGCCTTGATTTTGAAAGAGTAACATGAAAAAGATTCACAGTGCTCATAGCTCTTGGAAGAAGACACCATAGAAGGGAACATTCAGCAGACCCAGTAATAAAATAACACAATATTGAATGTTACTCAACTGAAACTCCCACTGTAATTCATAGGTTTCATTCAAGTAAATAAATCAATAACAAGTAAAAACATTACAAGTCATCCTCTAGTTCAGGCAAAATACATTCTTTTTTCTCTACTGGAAAACACACACAAAAAAATCTTTCAAAACCAAAGTAGAAATTTTTTTTAGAATAATATTTTACATCCCACTCCCCAAAGCTGTTTTTGTCTTTGTCATTTTTCTACTGTTCTATTACCAAGCACTGTTCTGTACCAGTAGAACTGTTCTCTCAAGTAATTTCCACCACTGAACATATAAGCAATAACAAATGAGGTCCCTTAATTATTTCCAGGTTTTTCCAATAAGCAGTGTTGGCAACACAGGTCTTAGCTCTCTGTCCATCATAGAATAACAAGGCAAGCCCTGTAAACATGGCAGGGGTGTCTCTACTTTCGTGTTTGTCTAATGGACAAGCAGGAGGAGTAAGAAGGAAATGTATACCTCAGTGGTGGGGTTTTCTTGTCAACATGGGATAGTTTTTTTGGCTAGGAGTCATTTATACATACATTCATACACTCTCTTCAAGGACACAACTTACAGCTTCCCAACTTGGTCATAAGGAAAATTGAACATTTCCAAGGATGCTTCTTCCAAAACAAAAACTGGGGGGTTTTTTCCCCTTGAGGTTTGAAATGTGGTTTTGTGCTTTTGTTCTCAAACGCTGTTTTCTTTTATATATGGGGTTTTGCTTCCCTCTGCATTTATGGGTTCT